>JAQIXD010000060.1:0-48418 GCA_034699985.1 Minunthozetes semirufus
GGTATATAAACCGAGAAAACATAGCATTTGAATTATTTAATGAGACAGGACATGAACTAGATAAAAATAGATAAAATAGATAAAATCGATTCCATGTAGATAAACATGAGGCTAATTCTTGACTAAACATTTCTGGTCATAACTGAATAGAATTTGAATTCATTTGAAATCATTTTTCACGTTTGGATGCATTGAGAATGAGTTTCTTCTTTGTCAACGGATTACCATAAGTAGAGGAAGACATGAATTATTGAAAAGATTAGAGATTAAGAAGGAATGGAAAAAATGATGTCCAATGTTCTCAGTGTTCAGCCATTCATTCATCTATTGATCATCTTTTGGATTGTATTATGAATAGTTTCGCTGACATATTGTCAAACAGAAAAGTTATTGTATTTTGTGGTCACACGTTTCCAATGGATTTTGACTCAGGAGTAGAGTATATGTGCCTTATATTCGGCTATTATTACATAAATTTTTTGATTCACTGAATGGCGAATAAAAAAGTAAAAGTTTGACATTCAGTGACATTCAGTGATGAAACGAAAAATCAAATGCTGTCTAATTCTGATGAATGGAGAGCGAGAGGACAATACCGCACGTCTCCTCCCAAATGTCCATTAGTTGGTATTACTTTTGTTGTTAGTCTGTCAGAGTCTGATTGACACGCGACCACTCACTACACCCTCTATTTCCAAGTTTTAATCATATAATTTACAGCAATATATAAAGCATAACATACTTTAGATATATTCACAGAATTGACGGCATTTCTAATAATCTGTAAGAACTGGCAGTCATTGGAGTTGAAGTCATTGTCCACTTATACTAACATTAGAATCACTTTTTTATGTGTGTTATGAATGTGTGGCCGCCTTTCAAAAGATTCACATCAATGACAGTGAAAAAGTTGATTGTAGTCTATCCAGAGCTGAACACACGTCAAACCAGAGCTCATTCTACCCAATGGTCGAAATGAATGCAATCGTTTTAATTGCAAATCAGAACAATAACTACAATAAGTCCAAAATAATCATAATTTTATTGCTTTACTATATTTTTTATTCCCATTTATAGCCCTATTATTTAAGGAACGGCCGCATCGATGGGGACACTCTTTGTAAGCATTTTATGCGACACCGAATCACTAATCAGATGTAAAGTCGACACTCTTTTACTAAAGGACATACATAAAGGCCTTCCATTTGACAGAAACATTGATTCGCACTCTTATTCTGTTTTAGTTTTTAAGTAGAAAAAAGTGTCTTTCATTGTATATAACACTCTATAAGTGTCTCACTATTCAAGAGTCAAATCAATGCATAGATTCTATAAAATCGATACCAATTGTGTTCTCGCAATGAATTCGAAGAATGCATATGAAGTACACATAAAAACATTTAATTTCAGACATTATTGACATTTTTCTCGCTCTTATACACTGTTTTTATCTTTCTTTGTGTGTCTCCAAATTCTGACATCAATTTCAGTGACATTTTTTACTTAATTTGACTCAACTTTTATATATTGAAGTCATGTCAGCCCTAAGAGGAGGACATCTGAAAAATTTGAATTGTTTTGGGTTTAATCTCTGGAGAAATAGACTCTAAAAAGAAGTTTATGGGATTGGAATAGCTTTTCAATCAAAATATTGCTTCACTCAGAATATAAACTGAAATGAGATGATTCTGGACAAAGACCAAGATAATAGAATGCCTTAAAATTGTCTCTCGTATTGATTTATGAAAACTAAGTAATTGAAAGAAATAAAAAGCACTCAGTTTTAACATAATTCAAACTTTAATGAACAACAACTCTATGGCAAATGATTTTATCAATTTATTTAATGAGCGTTTGTTTTGAGTTTTTTGTTAATAAAGTAATAAAAGTTAATAATAAAAATTTTTATTGAAAATGAGTTCAATAAACTTTTGCAATCAATTTATTAATTCAAATTAATTAAATAATGCAAACAGAAAATAGTCAGAAATACCAAGAATTAACAAAATAATGTTGAATATTCAGGTCTTTGGAGTTTGGTTAGAATAAGAGGAATAATTTTGAGAATCTGCTAAGAATAGAGTGCCATCTCTTTTATATTTGTGACATAACAAAGTATTTTTGACTAATCAAGTAAAATGATCAATTTCGAATAATGGTAAAATAAAATTAACAATTGGCTAATATTAGGTCTATTTTTGATAAATTTCTTTTCATTAAAAATGTTAAATACGTATTTCATAATATATTTTATGCGAAATATGAACAAACAATTATTTTAATTGAATTTTTAAATTTACTTTAATTTTATATTAAGTTTGTGCCACAAAGTGATGTTTAGACTCATTCACACAAAACAAAGAAAATAAGAAAGCTTTTTTAATAAGAAAACAAGTTTGCCAAACTTATTTAGAAATGATTTTTATTTCAGATAACTTATCTGACAAAACGATTGATAGTGAGTTGAATTATTCGGACACAAGAAGGCAATAGCGTTCACACACTTCACAATTGGCTTCAATTCATTTCAATTCAATTCGGAAGAAGTCTTTTGGAAGGGAATGGTTTTGTTGAAGAGATTAATTGGAAGCAAATGTTGTTCAATAATCACAATAATCACCAAAAAAGACAATTTTATTGGAATTAAGGCATAAAGAAAGGGACGAAAACCCTTGAGATTTCCGATTGAATAAATGGTAAAACAATTACCAACTCTTGTGACTAACAAATTGGAAAAAGTTGTGATTTGGACCAATAATTGCCAGATTTTCCAAATGAGTGCCATTAAATTGGTTATTGACTTCTCTGTAGATATTATCGATAAACCATTTGTTATCATTAAAACCAAATGCAGACTAATTTCCAAATCAGAATTCACTTGAGTTTAGTCTTCCCTTAAATTCTGATCAAAAGTCAAACATTTTTGTTGCTCTCAGTCATTATGATAGTATTTCAATGTTTGCATAACTAATGTACATTTGATTGAGTGCAAGTGAGTGCAAAATAAAATATGTGCATGATTATTCTGGTTAAAATAGAATATACTAGGTTACATTATCCTGACACAAATTCTTAAAGTGAATCGCGAGTAAATTGAGTCATGAAATATAATACTAAACCAATTATTCTGATTTTATTCCTGGATTTGAAAGATTCTTATTTTTATTATTCCGTTGAAAAAGTGATGCTTTTCTTATCAAAGGACTAGAAATTGGTTTCATTTTCTTCAAAATCTTATAAATGAAAGGAATTTATGAAAATCTATTGAATTTAATTGAAAGAAGCGAACGAACTATTGATTGGCACAGAATTGAGATAATTGTCATTTGGTCTCTAATAATAAGCTATTGTTGAATGAGATTTGTTTTGTTATATGAAATGATGATATTGTGGTCAATAAAGGAAAGACATGAGAGACATGAGTTCACATCAGATCAATAATTGAGTTGTTCTTCGAGAACGTGTCTGCGCTATGACTACACCATTGAATCATTTGTAATAAAAGTTTGTATAAATCCGATTCTGAATCAGTGCTCAGCATTGAAAGGCTCCCATTTGATGGCTTAAGCTTAAGAGCTTTTCTCTTCTGTTTATAATTAATACTTCACTTCAGAACTTTGTATTAATAATAGAATGAAATCAAAATAAATAATAATTGGAATGTCTTTCAATCGACTGAAAAGAGTCTGATCCCAATTCTTGAACTCATCAATGATTAACCACTGCTATTAGTCGTTCCTATTAACCATTAACCATATGTTTAATTAACAAAAATTAAAAATTTATTTATTATTCATATATTCATTAATTCCTGTACTTAATGAAGAGGTTATTAATATTAATAATATTTAAAATATAATTCGATTTGTTTTAAAAATTAGAATATATTGCAGAGAGTTCTTTGGGAGTTCCCCTCAAACTTTGCAATTAGCAATGATTTCAATGATTTAATTATTAAATAAATTTTATTTGAGTCAAATAGTAATACAAAAACAGTTTGAAAATTATAAAAACAGTTATAAAACAATAATAGGGTTATTACAACAACTATAATATAGTCTTATTTATAATACATTTGTTGATAGAGTGACCAAATGAGTGACCAATTGGTATCACTATATGAGTGGTCTATTGTTTGGTCACTTTTTAAATGAGATTAAATAAAATAAAATAATTTTTCCCGAAAATAGTATCAAAAATACATTAATAGTCGTAATAATGATTAATTGAATTTGAAAATCATTTGTCAATAAAATTATCAAATATTAAAAAAAAGTCTGAAATTAAATGTCTTTAAAGAAAAGGAATAAGTATTTGATTAATAAAAAGTGTCATTAAATACAGATATTAACCATAAATGAAAACATAAGTGAATACAAGAGTGGGTCAAAGACTTAGTCAGAGTCTGAATCTGAGTCATTGAATGTAACCACTCTTCTAATGGTTCCTTTGGTTGAAATGACTCCGTTATCCAACTTTGGAATGAAGAATGTCTTCGTCTTATGCTTTGGGCTCAAAGATCCGTTATCTTCACTTTTCTTCACTTCTTTTTCTTCTTGTTTCGGAGCTTTTTTGACGACAAGCGCAGACCTGTTCCAGATATCGATGTACGACAAGTCCTCTGTTTTAATGATTGGTTTTGACGTCTTCTTAAGGATTGTTTGTTTATTATTATGTTTTTGATTAAAGAGTGCTTCGTATGGATATTCTGAGCCCATATACTCAATCACCTCTTCATTCCGGGTTTTGTTCGGACGTCTATTCCTTTGCCAGCAATTGATGGCAGACAAATCACTCTTTGAATCCATTTCTTCGTTTCCATTCTTAACCTTTTGAGCCCTTAGTATTGATCTATATTTTTGATTCATGTCTTCTTTAGGTAATCTTCGCGTCTCCTCTTTGGTAACGTTATCCTCATTATCTCTATTAAAGAGGTTTTGACGCAAAGCATCAGTAGTACGGCTTCGGATTGTCTGCTGATGAGGTCGGGGTCCAAATCTGCGCGCTCTTCGCATAAGAATTGGATTCTCTTTATTTTGGGTTTCATTTTGTTTGTCAGGTGTGTGCAGATCACCCAAAGTCTGGCCGACAGGACGACTGATCCAATCAGGTGGCGATCTTCCGATTCCACTCCAAGTCATCGTATAATTTCTGCCTTTGAATCCACGGACAACAATCCTATCGATTTCAGGGGGAGGCCTCTCGACGTTGAAATGAACTCTTCGCTGACCTCTTGGAATGATTCTTCGATTCGGCGTTATTTGTCCGTCTGGTGAAGAAGCAGAAGAAACGGGAGAGACCGAGGAATAGGCAGAATCTGTCGTTGAATCAGTGCTCGTATTGAGTATTGAGTCCGACACGAGATTCATTCGTTGTCTAATATTTGCCCACATTTTCGATAAAATTGGCGAAAGATATGAAATGAGTTTAAGACCTAATGAATAGACCAATGAATAGAAGTAATTATAGATTAACTTCAAAACTATCGACACAACAGCCAAACTTAATATGACTGCAATCGCAAAGAGAAGGCATAGAATGACAGAAATTATTCCCATTTTTTTTGTTTATTTACTTAAGAGTAGAGAAAAAGATAGAAAACTGATACCAATTGATCCGAAATTTTCCAAAAATGAGTGCGAAGTGAATCGTCTGGTTTAAGGCCAAACAGATAGAGGTCTTGATTGGTCAGATTCACACCTCATACGAGTCATACCATTTTGGTTTTCCCCCATAAGTCAAATGCTATCTATCAACTCGTGATTAACAGCATATGATATGAGTATATGAGCAAGTTCATATTAAGTTAGTATTAGTTCATATTTAGTCATAAGGAAAAAACTTTCTCTTTTTACAGCTAATGGTTTATTTTAAAATCAAACTTTAAATTCATGTTTGAAATTGATCTTGTTCATGTTCATGCTTATACCTCTATATTTATGTCCCTTTAGTTTTATTTTGAATAATGTAATGCAAAGCAAAGCAAAGATGAATCATTATTTTAATTCAATAAATAGGGATCTCTTCAGAGATTTGGTTGATTTTAAATGATTGAGTCAGGAATGGCTTCACTCAAACCCATCATTGGATTAAATTGATGTCTCGGTTGAGCTCAGAATAAAGTATTGAAATAAACACCTGTTTTGAGCCGAAATATATATCGATTGCCTTTAAATTAAATTTCGTATTCCTATGAATAGTATACCGAAAGATGTGATCAAAATATGCGATGCCTTTCATCCAATTATTTGTATCATTGAAACACCAATAAATTCTAAACAGGGATATCCTCTCATCGATTTTGTTTCAAACAGGGGGTAGTTTTGGTTTCTATTTCAATTCAATGTATAATGAAATCAATTGCCTCTTTTCTAAGTTATTTTCGGAATATCCTCCCCATAGCCATCCCTGGTTTTACATCACTCTTCTCTACAGTTCGTTATTTGAATTACTTTCAGAATAAGTTTACGAAATATATTTTTTGAATCGAGGAATAGGATATCGATTACTCTCAATGTATTCATTACAAGAAAATCAAGCATTTAGTAAACACTTTAAAAATAATGAATGTTCTTGTTTATAATGTTTATGCTTAACTGTAAAAATTGTTGGTAGAGTTGCTTATATTCTCGAATATTCTCTTTAAATCAAAGCTTAAATTATTTTTGCATTAAATCGGTTGCAAAGGATTTGAAGACATAAGAGGGAAGACATAATAATTAGGATTTAAAATATGTTTAAATGGACTAAAAAATATTTCTCTCATTTTTTAAAACAAATTAGATCTCAAGGAATACATAAAAAGCTTATGAATAGTAAGTGAAAAATATTTCAATATTTGATTCTTGGAGTGAATCCTGAGTTAGTCTTTCGCTATAAAGACTTCATTAAATCAGAGTATTTCTGATGATTTGCATAAAATAGTTTTGACTCTTGGCTTGACTCTAGTCTTGACTCTGATTTCATTTATTTTTCTTTTGAGTCAATGTTTTTCCCGAAAAATTCTGTTTTGTTATTATTCTGTAAAAACTCCGAAACATTTAATCAGAAATGTATTCAAAACAGTATTTGTTTGTTTGAATTCTTGAGTTCTTTATAATTAACGTTAGATTTCTCTTTTGGCGTCCTTTTTATGTCACATTTCAAAGTCATTTCAAATGATTTGTGTGAATGTCTTTGGAGTCGAACAACACATTTGACTCTTCGCTGACTTTCAACAGATGTGAAAATGTTTGCGACTTTCAGATGACTTTACGATCGTTTCAAACGATTCGTTTGGTCTCAACTGTTCTCTCATTCATTGGATTGCGTTTTGAAATTAGTTTAAAAGTTATATTAAAGTCAATTCATTAGTTAATAAATATTCGCTTCATTTCCTGCCCGTAGTTATGAAATGTCACATATTTTTCCTAATGATTCAGAAAAATATTTTATTTTCGCAACAGTTATGCCACAGATTAGAGCCAAGAGTTAAAAATAGTGATGCCTTTGAGTAAACGTCGGAATTAGTATTTCAATGAGTACTTCATTGAGCAAAATAAAGATAAATTCACGAAAAGGATTAACAAAATAAATGATAAAACAAATTTTGTCGACTTTGACTCTTTGACAAACTTTTATTAACCCATAAAAACCTACTTTTTCTGTCCTTTGGCTCCGAATAATGCGATATATTCTCTATAAATAAATTAGAGAAACAAACAAATCCTTTAGAAATGTTCGGCAAAAGGCTATAACTTTTGGTCATTTTGTAACTCAATTGCTTTGAAGATAAAAGTCCTATCATTTATTCCTCTTCTTCTTGAAGACAAGATTACATTCAAATGTCGTATTCTTTTTCAAAATTTACATAACATTTGAAAAGTAGTCGACTCTTGGAGTCAAAGACAAAGAGCTCTCTTAACTGTTGAGTAAATTGAATGCAAAGCAGTTCTAAGTTTGTCTCAATTGAATCACTGGTAATGTATGGCAAATGTATGTCAAAAATTGAGTCCTTTTCTCAACTGTTTCTCAACATTTGATACTTTGGATCGAATGTATCAGAAGTTTGGCACAGAGTTTGGGTTTTCTTTCAAACAGAAAATATGCCAATTCTTTGCTTCTGTATTATTACTACAGGAAATGGCGATAAAATTCATTGCGTGTCCACAAAATCAGTTGCCATTACTTTTGGGTTTTGTTTTTATTTCAACTCTAATGCGAAAGTAATTGAATGAAAAAATGAATTATTTCTCTGTTTAAGAAAGAAAGAAACCCTCTCTGTTGAGGGGACACCACATTTATATAATCGAGGAAATTGACTCTTCTTATGGCCACTAATTGCCAACATTTATATGAATTATAATTTCACTGAATTGTGAACACAATCCAGAGAAAATTTATTTTTGATTATAACAACTCATTCTTCGTCCGAAATAATTAAATAATTGTCTTCACCTGAACCTCATTAGAGGCCAAACATATTTAATTCATACAAATAACAGAGAATTTGATTTTAATAACATTTTTCTATTAGAAAAAGCGTTTGAAAAGCATTTCAAATATATTACAGAATTACTGATAAAATTCAATTTCAAAGTTATCTTACATTTTATTGAAAACATTCTTTGATTGCAATATAAAGACAACAAAGCATTGAAAAAGAGGCCAAAAATAGACATTTCTCCTATTATTCGTGTTTTTGTTTGAATTTAAATTAAAATCTTTTCATTCATTTGTCATTCGATGGAATTGAATGTCATTTTGGATAATAAGAGATATCTTTTATTTTAATTAAAATTTAAATAAATAATTGTTTCTCTGGTTTGAGAGCAATGGCATAACCGGGACTACCGGCAGAGCATATATTAACAAATAATTATCACAGCATTTAAAGGGCTTTCTTAGTCTTTGGTGGTCTCTTTGGTGGCTTCACTTTTGTTGGCTCTCCTTTCGGTGGAAGAGGAGGTTTGATTCGGGGATCTTTGACTTTACCACTCTTGACGTCGTCGTACATATCGGCGTAGAGAACGTCATCGATGTCGGCACCGAAAGGCTATATAAACATCAAGTATATCAGCATATACTGGGCGGTGAGGGCGAGCTGTCGAATGTGAGGACCGCGTACTCGCACCCATTAGTGCGGTTATGACTGTTATGGTTATTATGACTCTTATTATGATATTTGTTAAGACTGTTATGGTTTGGTTGGTATGTGTTATGACTATTGAATTGCTCCGAACTTTGATTGCTTTTTAGGCAAATATCGTAATGACTTTTGTTGTCATCAGTGGTTAGTTGTAAGTCAGCGTAAACCACATTCCGCTCATATATACTGTATATGCTTTGGCCGGAACTCTGTTAGAAGCAGTTAATGGTCTGTTAGTAGGCATTCATTTGTCTAAAAAAAGGATTGATTGAACACAACCTGAATATGATTGTGATAACGGGCTGACTGTGTTCTACGGAATTCTCGCGTTATTTCAGCGATATTTTCATTATATTGCGGTATATAAGCGCCACTCAATAACATGCTATTCTGTGTCTTATGTCATATCATAAGAGGTATCAATCGATCAATAATTTTGTCCAACAATTTTCAATGAGAGGGCAGATGACATACCTTTCTTTGGAAGGGCATATTCTCATACATCTCCCTGTTTGCGGACTCAACATTCGGGTCGTGGCTGTCATTTGGCGCTAATTTCCTGATTCCGTCGTTTTTTATCACATCTTTAATAAAAGAGATAACGAAGACATCAAAACAATGAGACAATAAATTCGCAGACAATTGAAGAGAATTTTTCACAGCATATGAATTATCTAATAATTAAAGAGATGTCTCACCCATTACTTTGTCGTTTCGTTTGAATCTGGGATTCATTTCGACTTTTTTGTAAGTGATTACTACATATCAAAGGAAAGGCATAACAAAAAAAAAGCCAATCGATTAGTACTAAAGCAACGAATTTGCGTTAATATATCTCTGAATATAAACCAATAAAACATTATTTGGTTTATAAGCGATTATTAGTGGTTAATGGCATTCATTCATACCTTGATTTGAAGACAAATGACTGCTTAAAGACGAGGGCGTAGGAGAACGGCTTCCATCTGGACTGAAGTGCATTAAAATAATTTAAGAAAATGCAAATCAAATGCAGTTTAGGATATCTATGGTGTGCTCTGTCTTATAGACATTAAATGTTATATAAGTAATGTTTAGATGCAATGCATTACACGCTATACTAAACTCCATTATATTAAAGGCTTTATAAAAGTTGTTAGTTATTAGCGGAGAGCGAAAAGAGAGTACAAATTGCACAGAATGTAAAGAATTGTATTAAATGTAGAATGTACAGCTAGTAGGTACTGGTACTGGTTATGGTACTCAATTACGAACATACTATTAGTGGCAAAAGTGCATTAAACTTACTTTTCTCGTGTTTGCGAAACTTGAGTCGACTCTACGGAGAAAAAGGTCAGCAAAAGGACGGTTAGGCGACAACACATGCATAGCACGTCTTCGTTAGAAGACTATTCTTAAGTAATATGGTTTGCAAACCTTGTTTTCGACGCCTTCTTCTCATAAGACATATCAAGAGTAATAATATCACAACAAATGTAATTATTATGGCTATGATTATCAGTACTATCAGTATTATTGATTCGTCCGGTGGCGGCACTGAATACAAAAATCAGAGTCAATTTCCATACATTAATTTCTAATGCATTTATACTGACGGGGTAGGGGTGGTGTCACATATAAAGTGCAATTATGTTCTCCCACTTGATTAAAGACAGCACAGGTCCAGCTTCCAAACAATGAGTCTTCGTCGGCCGGAATTATTATCTTTGATTTCAGTCCTTCGTATCGGACTATTTGGTCAGTCATTGTCTCATTGATTGAAGTGTTATTTAAGAACCAATTAAATGTCAGCTCATTGTTGGGGTTGGCGTCCGTCACCTCACATATCAATTCAATCTCATTCTCATTATCTGTTGTCCTCTCATAGAGCTTACAGGACGGGGCGTCTGATAAACAATTGCATTGAATTTGTAAATAAGAATTACTCAAAGAAATCAAATCATATTATTTGATATCAAAAGAAAGTATACATAAAATTCACGCAATGTTTGAGATTATGGTATCAAATATCACAGAAAACAATCCAAACAATAGAGGGAATGGACACAAACAGAGAGGAAAGGGAGGAGAGAGAGAGAGAGAGAGAGAGAGAGAGAGAGAGAGAGAGAGAGAGACCAAATAAGAATGGAATGACTTACATAGAACGTTAATTAATAGATCGACCCTGTTCTCTCCGTGACGGTTTGATGCAATACACGTGTATGTGCCGGCTCTATCTCTTTGGATACTAGTGTTAAGTGATAATAATGGTGTGTCAGCAATAACTCCAATAAATTTGTCTAAAGAAGAGTAGGAGAGCCACCGATAAGACGCTGGCGGCAGAGCATCGCTTTCGCACAATATCTCTGGCGGAATGTCGTCTTCAATCACATCAACACGTTTTGGTCTTAATCTCAAATTCTCCGGTGGGTCTGAAAATCAAACACAAAATCAGAATCCGCTCCGAATGGCATCAATTCTTCAATGAAAAAAAATAGCAATTCTTTGATATAATAATTGCATAACTTTTTTGATATCAATTCTCTAACGAATATATCACTGGAAAAGAGTAACAGAAATGAAAGTAAAAGAAAATCTTTTAAAAGCTTTCATCAGATCTGAAGGAAAGTCTAATTTAAAAAGAAATCATTTCTATTGTATTAAATAAGAGTTAATAGAGCGCTCACTGATAACAGACAGCCTGTGCTCATTCTGTGCCACATATTTGTAGTCTAACGACTAATTTGCCTAAAATTTCATTCTGTCATTCAATCGGAATATCGGATGCGATGCTAAACAGTATCGATCAGCAGTTTCATGAGCACAGCCTGAGCTGCGGCTAATTTACAGACTATGAGTTATGTCAACTATAAAATCAGTTAAAACTTAATGCATTGACACCACAACTGCCAGAACTAAACGCTGGGAAAAGTTGTATGTGAATGGGTTTCCCTCATTCCTTAACCCATTTATTTGGTCGCTTTGGTTAAGTATTTTTAGATTTTTGCCTCAAATTACTTAAAATTCCGTTTTTTCTCATTTTTCTCGTGATTTATACATTTTATGTATAATTTTTATCTTTTTTCTCCTTAGAAAGGACTCAGATATCCTTAGTCTTGAAAGAGGAAAGGGCTGGCGATCAATATGTTTCGAATAACTTAAGATCTTATTTATTATTAATTATTTTAACGTTAAAAATCACAGATTATATAATATATAAAATATATTCTGTAATAATATATTAATAAATGGCATAAAAATCGGTTTTTACGAGCAATCGATTCAATTAAAAAACAAAATGTGAGCGAAAAATGTTTTAATCGATTCCTTGTTTTAAATTTTCAAAGACTAAGACTAAAGCAAAATATAAAAGCAATGGAAGAGCAAAATGAAAGACTATTTTTTTGATCACATTTTCATAAATAATTAATTAAAATGTGAACTAATGTTACGATTCTTTTGGTCGCAAATGAAACTCAACTATAAATCAAAACTAAAACAAACTTTTTTGTCTGTCGCACAGCTTTAGGAGGAAAGGGCTCTCCTTTTTTGATAAATAAATTTTTAATAAAAGAAATAATATTTTGAAAAATGTTTGAGAGATATATAAACAGAAGAGGAATACACTATTAATACAATATTAATGTTCTCTTAATTTATTTATAACCAGTTTTCGCAAGTTTTTCAATAAATCATTCAATATATGAATCGATACTCACATTCAACCATAAAAGTTGTCGTAGACTTGACTGAAGCTCCGGGTCGGACACCATTATCACTGCTGACACACGAGTACTGGACATTACTGTCTCGATTGCGATCCAATGGAGACAAAGCACTCAAATTGAAGATAAGCGTCGAAACGACAGATTCAAAGCGATTCAAATTCAACTCTTGAGGAAGTATTGAGTTTTTGATTGTATAAGACATCGACGAGTTATCTATGAGTTCATTGTTTTTATACCAATATATCTGACAAATAGGAAAACACTCGACACGACACGAGACACTCACAGCCTCACCATATGATGAGGACTCACTGTTCACTAGTTTTTCATTAACTCCAAAAGTGAGGGGAAGTGGGTCTACGAATTGAGGACCAGTCAAAGGCAGAACTTGGAAGACACCCTTTGGTCCGATTCCTACTTCATTAGTGGCGGCACAACTGATGTTAGATCTGTCTGTTAACTGCAAATCCATTAAATGAAGAATAGGACCTTTGGTTGGAAAGACCACTCCTTCATCACTTTCCCACTGATATTCAATAGTTGTCGACGGCTTTCCCAAATCCGAAACAATACACTCAAGAGTGAGATTCTGAGCCTTCACTGCATTGATTCCATTTAATTGTCTGATCACTGCTTTACTCGGAGGATAACTGATGTCAATTTCGACAATATTGCTGAGAGGGCCGACACCTGCATCAGAGATGGCCTGACACGTGTAATTTCCTGACATACTTCTAGTGATGCTGAGCCAAGTAATTTCAGTTTGAGGGCTTTCCTCACTCCCAGTTAATTCACTGATCAATTTATCTGAGTTTTTCATCCATTTAACTTTGGATGCATTTTTAGGATTGCCTTCAATTATGTCGCAAATCATACGAATATCGTCGCCTTCTTTTATAGTAAATCCCTGTTCAGGATTAGGATATATCTGAAGAGATACTGTGGGAGGGAATAACACATTCACAATAGTAGGCTCTTCTGGTCTTCCAATTCCAATATCATTAGCAACAGAACAATAATAGGCACCGGAATCGTTTCGCAACGGATTTACAACTGTAAGGATTGGGTATCCGGAGAGTGAACTGATATAATGCTGTCCGCTTTCTGTGTCTAGAAGTTGATGGTCTTTATACCATTTCGTCTCATTTTCTATCAGTTCTGTTGGGTTTGAATTGAAAGTGCAGTAAATGTTAACCATATCTGAGCTCTCGTTGACTGTAAGTCCGCTCTTAGGCTCCATCACTACAGTTGGGGCATCTTTTCAGTGAAACAAAACAATTGTATCGATAAATGTTAAGAGCAGTGGATATACAGACAACAAAACGAAGCACAGCCTCAGGCTTTAGGACTTACATTGAATTTTGAGTTCAATCGATTGTTTGATCGGTTCTTTCATCGCTATATTTATGGCCTGACATTCAATTTCGTTGAGATGATCATAACGTGAGACTCGAACAGACAAATAAGATCGAGTGTTGAGTGTCGAGCCATCGCTGTTGGCCTCGACTTCGCTCTTCACTACACTGTCTATAATTTGACTCCTGAATAGAGACAATAGAGAGGAATGGAGAGGAATGCCATCAAATATATTGTCGATAAGATATATTGGATGTAAGACTTCAATACATTCGTTACAATAGACTCATATCAAAGAATTGGAAGAATTACCCATTTTTCCAGACTATTTGCACTTCTGGTTTACTCGAGTATGCGATGCACTGCATGACAGCCACATCTCCTTCTTTGATCTGATCGCTCGGACCAACTATTTCTAAGGACTTTGCGCTGACTTTTAATCAGAAAAAGAAAGAAAAAAGTTTTTCGTTTTGAGTCTCGGATTTACTTCTTATTTATGGCTAAAGTTTTTGTTAGAAAAAGATTAGAAAAGCTTTTGAAGACAATTACCGCTGACATCAATCACTGCGTACGCATCCATTGAGTTGTTTTTGACGGCCGGGTGCTGGACGTGACACTCGTATCTGGTCTTTAAATCGGTTCGCGATAATTGTTTGGTTAATTCGAGTCGACTTATATTATCGGCAAAAGAAGTGTTTTTCACTTCAATGGTCTTCGACTCTCCGGTTGCGTCGATCGCCTTCCAGCTGACACTGGGCTGGGGTTTGCCCCCAATTACAATGCAGGCAAGCCTTAAGAGGTCGCCTTCAATGCCTTCGATTTGATTTCCATTTTCAATCTGACTGTTCTTGTATTCGATGTATGACTTCGAGGGCTTAACTGAAAATGTGAGTCAAATGTTGTTAAGTGTTGTAATTTTGACGCAAAAATCATTCGTCACTATTAGTGAAGACAATTAAGAGCTATAATAATACCCATTATTTCCAGGCGAACAAATGTTAGAGATGGGCACTTCCCCAGGCTTGAGGCCTGTGTTGGACCCGGTTGTGCCGAACCTCCCGGAGTAACATATGTCACGTCACACTTAAAACGAAAATAACATTTTGTTTATGACTTTCTAACAACAAATGTATGTCTATTATCATTGATTATGGCTTTCCTAACCTTATAGAGAGCTTCGTCTCCACTTTTCAAGTGATTGATCGAGAGTTGTGCCTCATTTTTATTTAAAGTGAATCGAGCCCTTCCGGACAGGTCTTTCATAGGCTTTTCAATGTTATCGGCGAATATATAAATTCGTGACCACCTCTCGTCGGGATTGAGTTTAGTCCAGGTCAGGAAATATACTTCCCCGCACTCATCCTGATCAACATGACAGGGAAGTGCGACCGACTGACCAGCAATACCTCTGACAAGAACGGGTTCATCGGCTAAATAAATAGCAGTAAAAGTGAATGAGTTGTCTTACTGTCAGCTGCGTTAAAGTGTTTGCTATGACAGCCCTTCCAACCATTTGATGGCCAGTTTCTGAAGCAATGGTTAGTGTTTTTGTGCGCTATTGTTATGTTGTATTTGATTGTATTTTAGGCACAAATGGAGTGCATGTATGGCATGTATAGCACTGTATGTTATATATTAGCAATTTTTCTCACCGAAACGCGTTTTGCAATAAATCTTATGGCCATTAATATCGTGGTATAAGCTATTAATCGCAGACGCGATGCTCTCTATATGAGTCAATCCTATGGCTCTCTCTTATAATATAAATGTGAGGCTTAACTCTCATATCTATTGGAATAAGAATTGAGGCAAAAGTTTTTCTTATTTGGGAAGCGTTGGGAAGCGCTAGAATTGGACCGCAATCGCACCGATTCTGCAATAAATGTGTTTTGTTGTGGTTTTTCTCTGAGTCTTCAAACAAAACTGATTTCTACTGTTTCTTAGTCTCTGTTCAACGCATCGATGATCAGAGATAAAGACTTGTGGTTACTATTCATTAGAGAGCGTTTCCTCTCAGAGGATATATGCATCAGGAGATGCACTGTTCGCCACCAAAACAATTGCATGATTGCAGGGCAGCCACAACTTGAGAGCACTGACAGCACTCGCCTACAGAGGAAATCTTGATAGAGCTTATAATAATGCCGGTTATAAACACTTGACCTCTGCATACCCTTAGCCTCACATCATTTATTGGTTTATGATTTTCATCAGATATACGCCTTTCCATAGCTTTCCATAGTCTTTGCATTTAGTAAATACACAAACAAAACGGCAAATAATATAAAACAATTGCATTGAATAAGAAGTATAAGAAGTCGGGTCACGTTCTCTCCATATCTTACTATAATCTGCATTCATGTCATTCATGTCTTTCTCGTCATTTCTCGACAAATATTGACGTTTGCCTCTGCTCTGGCTGTAGATTGCCTGTCCTCTTATGCCTCTCTAGCCTGTCCTCAACTTCCTCTCTCACTCCTGCCTGTGCCTGATTTCACTCAAACAGAGACATAATTTATAACTATCTGAGAGTTTATATATTCCTCTGCGGAACAATAGATCAAATGAATGGTGAATACATATCACCAGTAGTTTGCTGTGGCTGTTGTGGTAGTGCTTTCTCAGATGCAATGCAAGCCTTTTTCGTGTCTTTAGTTGGAATTCATGCATATTTAATAAAAAACACTTCATTTTACTGTTTGGCAAAAGTATAATAAGGTTTGCCTTTTGTTTAGCCTTTGTTTCGCCAATAAATCGCGTCTTTCGTAAAGACATAACTGACTTAATGTGAATGTCGTCGGGAGTCTACTCAATGTTATGTGTGTTGAGAGTGGAGTGCAGTGCACCTGCTTTACGGTCTACACATTTATTTTATATTTACGAGGGGATAGTCAGTCCTCTGTCTCACATTCGAGGTCTCCCTTTGGCTCTCATAAAGCAGTGGCACAGACTATAACTGAGTGAAGAGTTGGCTTAATTAAGGAAAAGCGTGCAATTAGGCAATACTATTGTCTTGTATTGTCTTGTCGTGGGTTATGTGTGTTGGAGAGCAGAGCAATGCCATTATGACTGTGCTATTGTTGGCAACATATTCTGAGCTCACGTCAGATTCGTTTTATTGATCTCTTGGTTGCCTAAGTAGTCCCAAAGCAAGCATTAAGCGGCCCTTTCCTCCTGTTGACCTCCTAATTAGCCTTTCTCTACATCACTGGACGACACACACAACTGACTCAACTTCTCTGTACTCTACTATCTGGCGATCTATGCCTTCCCCTCCCTTAACAACGATTCGCTTTCTATGAGATGTGAAGCACTTAACAATATTTTATAAAAACAACTTTCAGTTTAGTCTTCAATTCAGTCTTTTCGCTGTATTTTACTTTTTTGCCGTTCCTTTAATCGGTTATCAATAATTCATCCCAAAAGAGAGTCAAAGAGAGTAATATACACACCATTAGAGAGAGTAATACAGAGAGCAATAGAGAGCTCAATAGAGACCAATTGGGAGCGACTGCTATAAAATTAGAGCATCGACTGGATTAACGCCAGAATAAGGGATAGCATTACAAGGATGGCATGGAATGGATGGCATATTTGTTGTGTCATTTCATCTACTCTTTAGCCTTCATTTAGTTCTCACTGCGAGTAATAAAATGAAATTCAAGTATAAAACGGAAAAAGTCAGTCAAATGCGAACCAAAGACTGATTGCAGTCTTGAACTGAATGCCAAACTTTTTTATAAGTGTTTCTCTCATGTAATTATCAAAATAGTAGCTCCTTTTGAGCCATGACTTTGATGTACTACTGGTATTAAATGTATAAACTTGGTATAACTTTCACTCACCTGCTGCAGACTCGTCGGAATCCAAGGACAGCACCGATTTGATCGTAAAAATGAATACAATATAAAGAAATTGAGTCAACATTTGATGACAAACACAAAGCAAATAATGATTTGTGAAAAAAGAGCACAATTTTTAAACGTAGAAAAAAATTAACAAAAAATTACTTCAATTATTCGTTTGACTCATTTGTGACTAATTTTGAGAACAGTGTCGAGAAATATATGCACTGAAAACATGACTATCATCACCAAAACACACTCTGTCTCTCACTCTGTGCTCCACATATGATATATAAATAAGGCTCAGAATAAAGAGTAAGTCTCTTATGATAACCGAATTGTGTTTTCCTCAATCATAGAACTGTTGGCTTCTCTTCCAACACAAATCTCTTGAGTGAATCCACAGAATCTGAGGCCTTATTTCAGTTTAGCGCACATGAAGTACAACACTAGCACTACATAGAGAGTCGAAGAACACATCTAACACACGCACAGCACGTATGACAGGGCATGTGCGGGATTTAGTGCTTTTGAAAAAAGGACCAAAAATTGTGTAAATGATATTAAGCTGAGATTGTGCTCAGGGCTAAATCACAAGTAATCATAAGTTTCCGGTTGTGGTCCGAATGCATATAAAACTTAAGACAAACGAACTCTTGTAGTCTCTTATAGTCTCTCCGCTTAACAACAAACTGAACCGCAATTAAGTCTGTGTTTCGAAAGCACTGTCACTGAACTGGCTCTGAGCTAAGGACTGACTAAAGGCTACTCCACTCCACACAACACTTGAAAAGTAACATCTTTTCAAAGTGAAAGCCAGAAAATAATAGAGGGTTTGTCATAGGCTATAGCGGGGACTCCACTTAAGGGGAAGACACCTAACCTACGACTTTGCATAACAAAAAATGAATGATGTTTTGCCAACTGTATCCACTGGAACAGCCAATGGCAGTCCAATGGCAGATAGTGTTTGGTGTGCGTCCAACATCTGGTTCATCTCGATTTAGAATCAATGCATTGCTATTGCATTAGACGGAGAGCACAGTCATCATCATCAACACCAACACCAACACCAACTTCATCATCATTTCTTAGTGATTCAGTCTCTCACTCAATATGTGAGCTCATAATCAACTCATTTACTCATTTACTTTTGACAACACATCCAGTGTTACGACTCATACACTATACCACTCATACCCTCACAGCTCCCACAGTTGACTCTCTTCGCTAAATAAAGCTCGTATTAGCACTACCTATCAGTTGAGAACACGAGGAGAGCCCACCAAACATCCAGTACTCAGTGAACTGCTCTGAGAATTGGCTCATATATTGAACGAGTGTTCAACTATTCTGTGCTCTTCTGTTGTGTTTATTATTAGTTAACGCATTTGTGAAGCAGTTGTTCATTGAAAGTGAAAATACGGACTCAACTCAACTGAATGTGAGGCCAGTGTTGGACCAAAAACGCCACAAACTATCGACGTTTTCTGGTTTTGGCCACAAATAAGAGTCGAGTATAAGAAGTATAAGAAGAGTATAACTCAACCGCTATTTCAGTGAATTTCTTATATACGATAATAATGTCGATAAAGACTTTTTCAGTAAACTTATTGATTCTGGTCTACTGCTCCCCTTTGTTCAGAGGTAAGGGTTACCCAATATTGGAACACTAATCACACACTATCTGATTCTGTGTTGGTTGGCATACAGTCTTAGAGCTATTTCTGTCTTTTGCTGTCTCTCTCATAAAGTTATGCACTTTTGCTTTACTTTGGTTTTGGTTTGGTTTGGTTTGTGCCTCAATTATGACTACTCAGTCACTACTGATGTCCAACAGTCCAACGCCTGTTCTGTTCAGTGCTTTCGATTGCTTTTCGCTGTCTTTGCGTTTTCACGTCATTTAATTGCATCGAAGCCAAAGTTGGACCGAATTAGTCTGTATTTCCTCCCAAATGCATGACTCAGTTGAGAGGTCCTCTCACACTGTGTTCGACTAACTGTGAATATGGTTACTATTTTAATGGTATGAGTCTGGCATAGCTCTGGCATAGACTCACACAGCTATGACTCCACTATTTATACTTTGGTTTATGTCTTAAGACATAACGATTTACAGTTAACTGAATTCACACATAAGACATAATAACATAAAATAACAACATTTTGTCTCTCGAGTAATGCCTGCGACCAACAAATATATAAGAAATATAAAAAATACTAAAACTTTTAGAGCAGAGGAGAGTAGTGTTGAGCACAGGATTGTTGAGGAAAAGCGTAACTGAATTGTTATTTGCCTTCAAATCAAATACTTTTAGATTGCATTCGATTGGAATGAATTGAAAACTATTTTTACTAATATTTCAAACCAAAAGAAATATTATTCCTCTAATGAAATGCTCTCTTCTTTTAACACAAATAAAAAAAACTATTGCCATTCTATGCCATTCTGTGCTATTCTGTGCCAACTGTTAGGCGAAAGGTTTCAAACGGCGCCCCAATTATGGTCAGCACTGTTTGGCGCTTCATTGGCGCTACGCTTCGGGCAAATCATTAAATCATTTACTTTCGCTGCCGATAACCACCTGTTGTCGGGAAAAACGCTTTCCCTTCAATTGTGTTATGGTTGTGGTGTTCCTCTTTATTATTTACTTCATTGGAAAATATGTCAATACTTTTGTTTTCATAACTTTTTTTGAAACTCTATTTACAGATATTTTTGTGGAATGTGTTCGCATCAGTAGTGTTAGTCCCGTCCAGTTTCTGGAGAGTGGTTCGCCTGGAAGTGTCACTCTTGACTGTCAGTTCGAGATCGATGAGAACTTTGATAAAAAGGCTATTCTTAAGTGGTAAGTGTCTGCCAGTAGTGCAGTAATGCCTTACTATCACTCATTAATGGAAATAAATTGAACTAATTTTTGGTAATTTTCTCACAACTATAACAACAGGTTCGTTAAGGGGGAGAAAACAGCAGTATATGAGTGGATATTAGATAAGGACAGCAGAAGATATTCAGATAAGATCGAGCCTTATGTAGACAGAAGTTATACAATTGAAGATAAATTGACGCGATTTCGAGCCATTCGTTTGATAAACCCACCGATGAGTCTGAGTGGTGAATACGAATGCACAGTACAGTCGATGGACAGTCACGACTCTAAGACCACTGAACTCATAATCTATGGTACAATAAAAATGTTAAATAATTGTTTATAAATCACAAGTTTATGCAAATCTGTGCCAAAAAGCAGCCAAAAAGCTCAGTCATTAGAATTTAGTGAACAGAATATGAGATATAATAAAAATTTAAACGACTGTCTCCTCATTGGTGTCCATAAATCCTGAATATTATTCGGGAATAAACGACAAAAACGTATTTACATTTAAAGCCACAAATTCTTGTGAAGTATTGATTTTATTAGAAAACACCGAAAGATATATAAATAATATATAAAAAGAGAGGAAAAGAGAGCAGAAGTTTGGATCAGATAAAGGAATTTCTTATGAATAGTGACAGAACTCAAAGTGAAAAATCCCAACAAATAATTCGCCATTTTTTTAATTAAATGAATGGAACTGTTCTTCTCGTTCTCTCTTAGGATAACATCTTTTACCGAAAGAAAGACTTTTGTGAAACTTATTTTTCAAACGCAAACATAGTTTTGAAAAATTTATTTTTATTATAGATTTTCGATAAATATCTCTAAATTTCATTCTGAGAGTGACATCGATTATATTGACTCTAAGCAAACACAACATTATGATAGATCTCAACCATCATTCAATTTATCAATTTATGATGGTACTCCTTTTTATTATTATTGCCTCTGAATGTTAAAACGATGAATTCATAAATTGATAAATTGATAAATTCAATGGATATTCAATGCACTGATTTTCACCATTTATTTTAGTTTTATTTGAATTCAATGTTAACTCAATTTATATTTAATTGAAAAATGTTTTTATTTCTTCTTTTTATTTATATCTTTATTTATGTCTCTCTTCAGAGAAAGCAAAGTCTTTTACGATGAGTGCCGTAGAAGTGGACAATGGAGTGAACATCACGTGTTTGGCTGAAGGAGTCTATCCGGAGCCCAAATTATCTCTGTTTCGTATAACACAATCAAATGACTCCAATAATAATATAAATGTAATCGAAGTAAAAGACAAAACAACGACAGCAGTGAGTCGTCAGCTCTCGAATCAATTCAATATCGGACTGACGGCACAGATCTATGATGAAGACACTTATCAAGACTCTTATGATGTCACCGATCATTACGAATGCAGACTTATTATTGAGAAAACTGATTACATGGAGACTAGGAATCTGGCCATACAGTCAGGTAGGAGTGAAAAACCCGGTCTAATGACATAACGATCAGAATATGCAAAGACGACAAAACTCAGTCAATCGGTAAACGATAGCAAACCTATGAATTCATATGAATTTATATGAGATTCAGGAATATATCGAAACTCATGCATGACTTCGATCGAAATTCTGCAAAATTCTGCTCTCATGACAGACAGACTGCAATATTTGCGATCTTTCCCTTCAATATAAGACAGATATAGCAATGAAGGGTCGACAGTACAAACACTGCTGTATTCACTGTAAAGCGATGCCATTCTCTCTCTCTCTCTTCCAACAGCTCTTCCCTCGACATTATGTACAAAAACTTCTAACTCGAGGCACAGCTCAGCATAGAATGACTTTTTTGCAATTTTATCGTTAGCTTTATCGGCAATTTTCAATTCCATAGCGGAAATATGAATTGCGAGCACTGCTTCAGCACCAGAGAGTTGAAGAAGAGTGCAAAGGATGAGTGCACCAACAGATCAACGTATGGCCAACACATTGCTAGCTTTGGGTCGACTGTTTGGCCTCAAAATCCCATTATTACTATTATTACTGAGAAATGTATATAACTTAATATAAAAACGTTATATTTGACGAACATTTGCCTAAAGTCCTAATATTAGAGAAGATTAGACTAGAGATCACTCACATCGCGAGGGATATCCACATCTGATATAATACTAGTTTTAAACTAAATTAAAGTCTTCTCCCATTTCTCTAAACATCTCAAAGCAAAATGATATGATAGAGGAATCAAAAATGAGTTTGAATGCCGTCCTCTATAATAAGAACAATACTCCAGTCAATAGATGAGACCATTTGCAGTACCATTGCCTGTACGACCTGTACGCCCACAAATCATATTCGTCTCGTTAGAGTGAAAGCCATATAATTTTGAATACAATTTATATAATGTCTGTCTCTCTGTGTCTCTCATGAATTGATTTGATCTGAGGATCGACTCATTAGCGAACGAAAGAAACATTCATTTTAGGGCTGATTCTCTTCAGAGGAGAAACTAAAAGTAAAAGTTTTAGTTTATTTGTCAGTAGAATCATAGGAAAGGCATAAACTAAGGCTCAAAATCGGCTCAAAAACTATTTTCATGAGATTAGAAGTTGTTTTGTATACAAGAAGTCATCTCAAGACTACTGTTCCTCTGTTTCTATTATTGAAAGCCTCTTCTATTTGTTTAAGACTTATTTGTAAGCGAGTCGTGAAGTAAAGCCAAAACTCCGTTAAGCGTTAGGCGTGAGAAAAGACCAGTCAATGCATAACAGATACATAACAGCACAGGATATAAGGCACAGATATGCACTCTATGACCGTATATCTCAATGTGTGCGGATGTATGCAATGTGTGTGCAGTTGTGGAGAGAAAGGAGGAGATGTGATGTGTATATACAGTGAGGGAACAGTTGTGCACAACTCTATTCACCAAAAAACAGAATCCATACAAATATAATACTCTCTGTACTCAACATTAAGTCCATACAATGGATTCACATATTTATACTTTGATGCCATACATAGACATTATTTTTGAAACTATTTCAAGTGATGGTCTCTCTCTGTGTTGGGAAGAGAGGCAGAGGCAGAGGCATTGGAAGAGCACAATATTTGCATTCGTAACAGAAGTTCATCGATGCATTTCTGCGTTTTGCTTGGCTTAGCGTTTTGAAAGTCACACAACAATAGCACTCAAAACAACTCAAAACACTTTATATTTTTAGACTTTTGAGACCCGTCTCTAAGAAAGTGAATCCAAAGCAAAGGACACAACCATTTCTTAGAGCAAACTTTGCTTAAACTTTTGGGGCTATACTTGTGATGAGTACTTTTCAGAAGTCTGTCTTATGTTTACATAATTGTCGGCAAAATATTTTCCTTTATTTACCTGCAAATACCAAATACTGAATATCGTTATAATAGGAGGGAATGGCGTAAAGCCCTTCAAAATAATGAGAAATATTTGGAGTGTAAGAAGTATTGCTTTTATTTTTATTTATTCTCTCACTTCTGGAGTGGAATCAAAAGGAGTTTTATTTATGGAAATACTTTATGTAATAAATTCCCAAAATATTAAACATTATTTTCGAGGCTTTTGTTGTTTTGCTGTTATGTTGTGCACCAAATGTTAGGCACAGAATACAGAATTCATGTATGAAATGGTCAAAACACTAACAAAAACATTTCACTTTATGTCTAATAGGTTGGCGCAGAGGACCGCAGTCCAACAATGGGGCCGACAAATGTAAGTCCATCTAATCTAACGCTGGATTTAATACACATTTAGTTAACATAACACAACATTCCTATTCTGTCTCTTTCTGTTAATAATTCAAACTAATGTCTAAATCCTATTCTTATGTTCGCAACGGTTCTCATTCTCTCTCATTCTCATCAAATCGTTATTATTATTATTTTTATTGAAATTCTTTAGTCTTTATATTGTGTTTCATAGACTATAACACAGACTATAATAAAGTTTATGGTATAGTCTGTTAAGAAGTTCTCCTCTTTAATCACATTCTCTCAGAAGAATAGATCCATTAATTTCTTTGGAATCGATTTGAATGTCACTTAAATTAATAAAAATTCTTAAAAGAATATTTGATTTGTTATTTCGTTATTAACACAACTTTTTCTACAAAAAACATATTTATTTAGTTTTATATAAGTCTTCACTCAATATATATGATCGTTATATTTATGATTATATCCTAACGTTTTAATCAAATTGGATTTTTGTTTGTTTTTCTGGAACAGCTCTTGGAACTGGTTGGGCACTGGTATTCATGCTCTCCCTCTTCTGGCAGTCAAAAACATTATCAGCGCTGATATCGTTTAAGAGAAGAGTTGGCGAACATTAGATTAACTAAAAATTAATGTCTTTTTATGCATAAAATGTTAGAGCAATGCATTTGCAGTGCCTTTTGTTGTGCAGACAGTTATGATCACAACCAACAAACGTCTCACAACTGATGACAACATTTCCAACAGAATCTCCTGCGGTGTATAAAAGTGTGCCATTTTGTGAGCCAAAGATTACAATTGTTTTGATTCTAGTCTTTTGTACAGAAAATATATAATAATAACAGAAAACCTCTCTTTTTTAATAAAATGAAAGCAAAACTATTGCTCTATTGGTTGCCTTTTTTGGTGGCCTTTCGGTGATCATCATTTAGAGTAAACTTTTTTATAATAAAAAGAAATAAGAGTTCATACGTTCATACGTTTTGTCTATAACTGCTATAAATTCAAGTTATTTATACAATAAAAATATATAAAAGTATATAAAGAGATAGAAATCAGTTCCTTTTCTTTTATGTCTATTCCATAGAAAAATAACTTTTCTATTGTGTTATCTGTCGGTTATAGCGTGCGAAGAGTGTCTCCTCATCATTACGTGTAGAGAATCACCAAATGCTCCCTTTTGTCTTAGTTTTCTTTTTTGAAGGTAAGTTAACCTCTCAATGGCCTCTCTCTCTCTCTCTCTCTCTCTCTCTCTCTCTCTCTCTCTCTCTCGCACTATCTTTCTCTCCATCCCTGACCGTCAGCCCTCCCTCTCAATTGCTATATATCTTAAACGAATACGTGCTGTGAATATACTGTGATTATATACGGTCTCATATATACGGTGCTAAAGATATTTCCTCTCATTATTCATTAAATGAGAATTTCAGCACAACATAACAGAGCCTAACATATACTCGATCTCTAGTTAGACATAAGTCGAAAGCAAGAGGAAAGAGAACCAGAAAAGAAATAGTGGGCTGAAGTGGAGTCGTCCCCCATTTAATAGAATACAGTAGTTATTCGAGTAATAGAAGCCTAACATCAGAAGTCATACAAAATAAATGAATAGAAGTGACTCTTCTTTAGTTTACTTCAGTTCATATCACAAGACCTATTACCTGAGCGTTGGGCGCGGCGTTAATATGCTGAACATCACAACTCTAATGACATTTTGAAATACAATTTGTAAAACAATTTTCAAATAATAATTCATTTATTTCAATATTTTTGATGTCATTTGAAGAACTATTGTTATTCCTAAACAATGGCTGTGCAATGAGAGGGGTCACCCCTAATGAAAAGCGGTGCTGCGGGCAGCCGACTCTCCTAACGTGAATTTAATACGAATTTTGCAATCATATGAACAAAACAATAGAAATGTTATTAAAAAGCAATAAATTGTTTTTCCTGTTATAGCGATCGCCGGCAAAGTATCCGCGATTCGAGGCATTGGTATTACTCTTCCCAAAGAAGTTATCTTCAAAGGAAACGCAACTTTTTATTGTAATTATAATATCGAATCGGATCGACTCTATTCACTCAAGTGGTATAAGAGGATCAATGAAAGAGATATAGAATTCTTCAGTTATAGTAATTGTCAATAATATTCTGTATATTCTTTTGTTTCCCTTCGCTCTCGCCTTTCAATCAATTCCTTTTTCCAGTCTTTCCCTGTCTTTTGAATGAATTTTTTTTTTGCAGAATATTTTCATTAAATTTTCTTCTTCTTTGAGAAGCATTGAAAGCATTAAAGTAATTCTTTTTTAAATATTATATTAAGGAAAATACGAAATCAATTTGAAAACTCAGCACTTCTTTCGATGTCTAAGAATTAGATTTAAAACTTCTTTCGATAAAAAATATAATACAATATATTCTAATATTTTGATTAATAGAAGTCTAAAGTATATTATATTTTATGTCAAATACTCTAAAAGAGAGGCAAAGAGAGGCAAACAAATGATATTTGAGCGAAAAATAATCAATAAATTACATGAGAGCTATAAATACCGAGTTTTAGGACCTAAACAGAGGCCATATAATGAGCCATATATTCAAAACTCTGGCATCAGATGAGCTCTACTCCACCCAATCCACCGACAAATTCAATTGTGTCGACCAATAGACTGAGTTTAATGTCTAACCTATTCTTTTGCCGACTGTAAGGTCTGATGCGATTCCCACTATTATAGTAGAGCTTCAATTGAATTATTAACAAAAGCAGAAGCCTTTCAATCAAATGATAGGACACCGGAAACTTATATTCAATAAAATTCAATAAATATATATAAAACTAAATCTAATAATACTTCAGAGGATTTGAATATATTTAGTATTCAATTATTGTAATGAATATATTATTTGAATACAAATATCAATATTTGTTTTAATGACTCGAATATAAGTCGAATAAAAAGCCTTAAAATCAAATAAAACGAATGAATGCATGAATTGAGAGAAGAAAACCCAATCTATTCGAGCAATTAATGCAATCACTAGAAATGCAAACTAATATTTTGATGGAAGAGTTAAGAGTCAAGAATCGGATAACACAACCATTGACTGAAAGTAATTGAATGAATTGTCAGTAGTTTAGAGCCAAAGACGGCTTACATATTATGTGAATTAATAGTTGAGTTTCAAACACTAATTAGAGGACTAAGATTAACGGCAAAACAGTTGATAAGAGTCCATGAATTTTAAATGAGTAGTTATGTAGTGCCTGACTACTACCCTCAGTACACATAGTAGTATTCATAGTACTCTTAGTACTTTTGGATATTTAAAATAGTTTGACTTAATTAAGCTGAAAATAGGCTGAAAACCCGATTTCACAGATAATATTAATTAAGGCTTTAAATTGAGAGACGATTTGCGCAAAACTTTTTTTTTTGTTTCAAAAACTTTTATTATTAATGTTTTGCTTGGAATGAGTTGGGAATGGCTTAAGTGTGCCATTTGTCAAACCTATTCGACTGAATGCATGTCTTTCCACCAAAAAATGTTATTCACTGTTGAGTGGAGTAAACGAAAAGTAAGACCAAATGAATTGATTCGATAGTCTCGAGTCCGGAGCAGACCATACATCACGAGTTCGCACCTGGAGTTGGAGTTCATTTGGATCAACAGAAAAGCTCCAAAACGGGAGATGTCTTATATCTCTATGATTTAGATCTGACATCTGAGGGTCATTATAGATGTGAGGTCAGCGCTGATTACACTTTTCAAACTATCAAAATGGACAGCTATATGACAGTGATAGGCATGTCTTCTATTATTTTATTTATTCGATCCTTTAGTTTGTTTGCAGACATTTGCAGACAAATATACTTTCAATTGAATAACAGTTTAAGAATTAATGACTTTTAGTGCCGCCGACAAAACCGCCGATAATTAAAGGCTACAAAACATTCTATAGTGTAGGAGAAGTCATACACTGTTTTTGTTACCCATCCTTCTCAAAGCCTGCCTCAAGAATCAAATGGTTCATCAATGAAGAAGAAGCCCCCGATTCTTACATAATCGCTGTTAACGACACCGATTCCGGTATAAAATTCACACTCGAAGGAAGACATCTGATATCTGGTAGACTTAGTCTGCGCTGCAGTGCATTCATTGACTCGAGTCTCCAATTGCGAGGTTATTCTCAGATTAAACATTAGATAAGATAATTACAATTATCATATTCTGTCACTGAATAAGAGCTCATTTTACTCTTGAAATTGTATTCAAAGTAATGTTTATTTGATTAAAATAGAGAGCAGTAAAGAGGCGTTAATTAATGGCAGTAATCAATTGGCTACCGGTCCTCTAATCATTGGCCTTAAATCAAATTATCTGTTGGGCCAGGAGTTGGATGTGAATTGCACTATGCCTTTGATGATTGATTCTAACACTAAGCCCAGACTCGACTGGTATATCCATAATGAAAAGGTAGGCATTAAACGGGTATAAAAAATAGTTTGGATTTAATGGGAAAATATGTAATAAAAAAGTTTTGATTCACTTTTCATATCGCAATCTATAGCCAAATGCAAAGTTTGTGAAACGCTATTCCATTAAAAACACAATAGGACTGAGATTTCGGATAATGCAATACCATCTCGACTACAATAGCAGCCTCTTTATCAAATGTGTGGCAACAAAACTGCTCAGTGCTCACAATCCCAGCGCTCCCCAGTCTCTTAAGATGAGAAACAGGAGTAATGATTGCATTTCTGTCATAATTAATGCAAATCACTTACATTTATATCTAATTTCTCTGTTATTCTCAGTCTATAGTAATAGTCTATACTCTTCTCTAACTCTAAATTGAAATAAATTTAATTACAAAACTTATACTCGATTTAAGATCTGAATAATTATGTTATGTTTTGTTCAAAAATATTTCATTATTTCTCCTCAACTAATGTTTTGTATGATTAGCACAGAATAACGCTATCAGTGATCACAGAACTCTGTGCTCTTTCTCTGATTGCTATTAAATTATTAATTTTAATATTAAATTAATGTCTCATTTAATTGTCTCTAATTATTTCAATTGGTATTAATCGAGCAAAAAATTTTAGTCGACATTAATTAGTGGGGAATCCACTAAAAGAGTAATAATAATAATAATAATAATAAAATTGAATAAAATGTCGAAAAATTTTATTTGGAAATTGATTTGTGAAGGGAAAGGAAGGGCACAAATGATGTGTCGCTGATCTCTTCCTGCAATATAAGAAAGGAGGCAATAGAGGCATATATGGAGGCATACAATGCCTTATAATCAGTGAAGCATTATGTAAGTGAGGCTCACATTCGCTCAATCTTTTATTGAACACAAAATTTCTTTCCATTCTTTCCATATATTTCTATATATATATAAGGATTGAGTCCTGGAGTCAGTTAGAAAGTGAAAGATGTCGTTACATTATAATACATTTTCACGCAATTTGAATAATTTGCACATTTTTTGCTCTCACTTTCTATTTTTGATATTTGTTTCAAATCAGGAATTCCTCCGAAATATATTCAAAATGAGAAATATGTCGAAGAATTCCAAATAAGACTTAACTCGGAGTTTAAGTTGAATTATATGCAGAAAAAAAATGTTTTATTTATTTAGGAATCAAAAGATTTTAATAATTTGATTCACATTCAGATCTGTTGTTAAAAATGATGAATGATTTATGACTGGAATTATGACAACACGAAAGTGGCGTCAAATTTCATCAACAGATAAATGATGTTCAGACCTGTCGTTCTTTGCCATCACTTGTGAGTGAAGATAATACAGAAATAATAAATTGGAATTTCGGGTAAATTCTCCCTAAATATTGTTCAGACTATTCTGTCAGACAATTTGAGATCAGAATGGATCGAACGGCTCTTCTTTAAGACTCAGAGCCATTAACTCAGAATAACACTGACCTGAATATAGCTTACAAATCATTAATTAGGCTGAGCAATAGGTTGAGCAATAGGCTGAGCAATTGGATGGAGGAATTGGCCAGAATGGACAGCGATAGATACCGGCAATCAATGTAATGTTGAATGGGAATAATCGGGGCATAAATAACAAGATTAAAATGATTAGTGTTCTCACCATAAATGGGAACAACAAATGGAATTCAATTCTTTTTATTTGATGTTTGGAAAGCCATGAATGCCATGAAAGTCATGTAAACCCAAACTTTCTTTAAATTTTTTCGTCTGTTTCTCACAAACGAGTGAACAGAATATTGAACGACAAATATCACAAGTTTTCGGAATTGTTTTAATTTTATTTTTATTCTGAGCTCTGATCTACTGAACCATAAGTTGACTTCCGATCCCAACCGATCGACATTTCACACAAAACTCGGAATTTCAAAGATTTAGTCGACTTTAAAGTCAGTCTTAATGTGAAAATAAAACCGGAAATTATCTGTTTTTTTGCTAACTTTCCGTTTTCTGCTCAGAATATAGCAAAACGTAACTCAAAGTAGAAGAAGAAATTGGAACTCATGTCTGGATATGTGTTGGAACTGAAATTGAGTTAATATTAATCAATAAAAAGCGAAAAGATTTGCATTTTCTCTAAATTGAAATCTATGTGAGGATCGTATGGTTGTAACCGCCGGCCATTTGAATAAAATTTTCCTTCTTTTTTGGGTTACATTTAATGAAGTGTTCAATGAATTCCTTAAAACTGATGTCTTTTAATATATTCCTGAATATTCTCTCAATTTTTATTCCTCTCTATTCTTATGCGACACTAATAGGGAACACAAATAATTGGTTCATTGAAAAAAAGAGTATGTGCTCTATGCTGTGCTCAAACAATTCTGAGTTGAAATTCCAAGAATAATAGTAATTACGGGAGTTTTATATGCGGTGTCGTTGCGATTGTTTGTCTAATGAATGCCAGAGTTAATAGTGAGGACTCATTATATGGGAAAACAAAGACAATCAGATTATTCAATGAATTCATTGCTATTTTATTCACTGAATTATTTTATTTGTATTATATTTTTGAGACTCAATATTATATTCTGTGCAAACCGTCTCTCAAAAACACCAGTAGAGGAATGACAGGCCTAACAATTGCTGTGAGACTTGAAGTGAGAGAAATATTTTTGAGCGCCGGTTATACCGCATAAACTTCGGGTTCAGAGATCAGACATCAATCAATAATTGCGAGTCATTCAGAAGGAGTGACACATATATTCATTTGTTAATAAAACATTTGAGAAAAAGTTATGCCATTCCTCTATGGCTTTACAATAAATCAAAACAAAGTTTCTTTCCTTAAATAGATTTATAGAAAAACCAAGAATTCATTTCTCGTTTGCTATTAATTAAAATTCTTGTTATATATAAGTATTAATAAAATTCTGATATAATGACTGTCTTTTGAATTATTTTAATTATTAATGAATTTGTGAAATGAAATGAAATGCAAACAAATGAGAAATGATTGATAACTTTCAATGGATTACTGTTTAAACACTAGAAAACACTGTTTTTATGAGAAGAAAGTTAATTAAATTTTATACTTTATATACAATTTAGAGACAAATAATAATTTCGGTCGCTTTTAATGATATTCTCAATTACTTAACATAGAATACATTAATACACGACTTGTGCTCCCAGTTATTCTGTGCTCTCAGTTATTCTCAAAAAATGATTGAATGGATGGATAACTTCCAAACGATTGAAATTTTAATAAACGATTTCCAATCAAATTAATGCATAGATTTTGGAAATTATCCAAAATTCCTGTGAGAAGTGATTATAATATTAAACCAATCAATTATTTTGGGGGCCTTTTCGCACATTATTCATGAGATACCATATTATCATTATTATTCAAATGAACTTGCTCAATTCTTCTCAACTCTGCTCAATTTAATATTCATTTCTATTGAGTAAATTCAGAAAAATTGATGATAAATGATATAATGGATAGTATTTTGAATATTTTAAAGCATATTAAAGAGCGTACAATCAATTGTGTGGTTATAGTTATGGTTGAGTCTGTCCTTAAATTTGAGTTATTACGATCTGTGGTCGACCACCGTTGAAACTCATGGTTTTTTGTTTGTTTTATGGGCACACCCTTTGGTCATCCCTGAATGAGGGCGGATATGTGACTAAAAATAATTATCGATAGAAAGAAAGTCACAATTTCTGTGTCTCTCTCTCTCTCTTTCACTCTCTATTCGGAGACGAAATTAAATTCAGAGGAAGTAATTGATTGTTAAGTAATTCAAAGAAGCGATGCATTGCTCGGACTTATATAATAGGAAAGGCGGAGAAAATACTTATAATTCATTGAATGTCTGTATTTATAATTGGAGTCAATAATTATATTTGGAATTCATTTCAATTTTATTCCTTTCGTTTTGACTTAAAATTAATTCAATTTCGATGTAAATCAATAACGAGTAAAGTTTTTATTGCTTTTTAGCGCATAATTTCAAAATAAACTCTGAATTTACAAATATTGGTATTATTTGCACTCAACTAAGCACAGCATCAAAGCACCGGATGGCAAGAAATTTCAGTTACTTTAATAACAGTAATAATAAGCCATAAAATATATAAGTATTTTATGGCTAATAAAGTGATGAGACTATGATTTATGTGATATTGTATTTGAGGTAAACTCAGTTAATGACTACTTTTGGCCAACAATTGCACATAAAATATCCGAAAGCCTTTCCCTAAATTCAATTACCAAACGTTGAGTCAAATAAATAGAATATTATTTTCCTTTTGTTTCTTAAGGAATACAAAAACTCATACTTAAAGACGAGGACTAACTCAATGGTTATGTCAGTCCCTTATACTTGAGAGGACTTATCGATCATAACCTGGCTTTTAATGAATACATTCAATCATAAAAACGACAACAAATAGTGTCCGATAGTCTGATCTCCAAATCAAACATTTAATAAAAATCCAAAACACATACAGTTTTGGAGGAAGAGAACCAAGATATCAATGAGACAGCTCTTCATCCAATTACTCAAAATGATTGATGAAAACTAGTAATATAACTGAATATTCAATTAAAATTGGAACTACCTTTTTATTTGGGCAAACAATTATTAAAAGCAAAGATGATATCTTGGGTATTGTCGGTTAGACTATATATTAATCTGATTTATTGTCTGAAAGGACCATAGATTCAGTAGTATGTGCTCTGAATCGAGTGCTTCTCAATTGGATAGACATTAGATTTTGAGTTTGAGTTAGAGTTAGAGTTATGTAACAAATAATATATTTATTAACAAAAAGGAAAACAAATTATAATTAAATTTATTCTAATTTTTGTCAGAAAATGAAATTTTGATAAATATTTTCAAATGTAAGCAAACTTTTGTCTAATAATTATATTTAATAACAATTGTTAACTGAATGAGCAAATGAGTGATGCCTTCTCTGATGCCTTTCTCTCTGAATATAATTAAAATACATCAGAATTTAGTGAATATAAAGACTATTATATGAATGCATTATAAACAGGACTCACATTCTTTAGAATTAAGTCTTCACTGAGTTTAGACTTTAATCAAAAGCTTATATTTAATTAATTCAAATTAAGTTATGCAGTGCTTATGTTGTGCCGTTTATTATACAACTATTCGGTGATTTGTGAACTCTGTGTGACTCTAAGCAATGAAAAACTCATTTTTATGACACTTTTAATGATCCGGTTCTAAATAATATCGTTTCCGGCCTATCAAAGAGCCGGTGCTCTGCTATCATTAAAGTTACGCCAATTCGTTAGCTTATAATTAATAACGACTTCTCTGCGAAGAATGCATTCAAAGGCCAAACCTGTTGTTATGGGACGGGTATATGTCTCCATCACATCACAAATGTTTGATTCAAATAACATTTGGTTTGAAATTATTCTAAAATTACTTCTATTTTGAGTCAAAATTGAGTCGAATTTGGAGTCAAATGAAAATTATGTTATATTAGACTTATATTAGGCTTATATTCATAAATAGAATTCTATACAAAACTATTTCCATATGAAAAAGGATTCGTTTATAGAATATATAACATTTTATTCAAAATTATTCACTGGTTTTCCACAAAATGGACTTATATTCAGATGAATACAAATCAAAGCCATTCAAATGAATGAAGACTTCCACTAATGGAATAGAATATTAATTTTAAACTCATCCATCCAATCAAATTTATAATGAAAACCCTATTCAAAGACACTTTAAACTATAAATAGCAATAAGTATCGCAACAAATATCACAATAAGTACCACAAGAAGTATCATAAGAAGTACCGATCAATTGTCATGAATTTCAATTCGTTTAATTATGAGAAAACCTCTCAAACAAAAGCCAGACATTAATAAAAATGAGAGAAATAATAATGGAATGACTTTAAATCAAAGCACAGACCAAAGCACAGGTCAATTTCTTGTCCTATACACCAGTGGTGATAGTATTTATGGTTATAATAAGCAGTTGTGCCGAAAACAATGTCCAAGAGTTACATAACTAATACCAGTAATTCTCATAATTTGTTTATGAAAGTCAATAATTCAGAGGAGAATAACTCAGAATAGCTCCGAATAGCACAGAATAACTCACTTATTGTTGTTATAGTGAAGTAATTTCTAATCAAGTAATGCAAGCCTTCACTCTTGCACTCAAAGAGAGGATTATTTGTTGCAAAAGCTCTCGAATTATTCGCACAGAATATTATTCAGTTCTCAGATCATTCACTCATAATATTTAAGAGTGTTTTTCACAATAAATAGAATAATAAAGAATCAAATGATTATATATTCGTTAATAAATAGAGAAAGACTTATAACAAACACTTTATTCTTAATAATAGAATTATTTTCTCGGAATTCAACAGAATTTTAATCAATTTTAATGTCAGACAAGAATTTTAAGATAAATTCTAATGAAAATCGATGACTAGTTTTCGAGAGTAGATCCAGAATTTGAAGTATTTTTTCAATACTTCATAAAAACCTCAAAAAACTTGATTTTTTGCCGAAAAAAAGGTTTTTAAAAATTAATTGAAAATAAAATCGATTTTTTCAGAGCTTTTAATTTTAATCTCGAATTCACTGAAAATACAGTTTTTATAATAATTTTATTCTTTGGTTTTGAGTCTTTAAAACTAAAATACAATGTTTTAAGTTTTAGTTACTAACAGTTAGTGAAATATTTGCCCAATTTTTTGAACTCTAATTAATTGAAAATTACTTTAATTTAATAAATAATATAATAAATCAAAATATAATTTATATTTTAAACTAAGTAATAGTTATAAACAATACTTCTAATGATTATTGAGTTTAATAATAATTAAATGACTCGATTAGGGGTTTGTTTCGATTAATAAATCACTGAATCATAATTACCTGCGATGGCCAGAGGGAGGGCAGAGTGTAGGCCCCCTTTTAGTCGATTAGAACTAAAATTAGAGCTCTTTTAGGGTCATTTTGAGTGACATTATGGTCACGATATGTCATTTAGCCCATCCCTCTACCCATGAGTATTAGCCCCCTGTTGTCAAAGAGGTTGGCCATCACTGGTCATTACAATAACTATCAAAAAGATTAGCTTTAATTTAAGAAACGTTTAGAGCCATTGAAGGCATCCAAACGTTTAAAATATATTAAATATTATTTAGTATTAAACAAATCGTTAGTAAATGTTCGCTAATTATACAAAATAGATGTCATTAATGACTCATTAAATTAAATTAAATGCCAAATGACTAGTGAATAGTGAATCCATTATTACTTATTATTGTTTGTAATTAATGTTAAATAAAAATAAAATAAATATAAAACCAATCGTTTGTTACTTTCATATGAAAGAAGAGCTGTATTTCTAATACCATTTATTTCTTATATTAAAAAAGATTTGTAGAAAAAAAGACTTTTGAATTCATATGCATTCAGTCGTGCTATCAGTGACTCCCGAAGAATGGCTCAGTTTTTGTGATTCACTGAATTTTATCTGAAATTTTCATTCAAAGTATTTGTATTCCGATTCTAATGAAGAAAACCTAAACTAATGACTCATTACTAATGAGCCGAACATTATCTCAAAAAAAGTATTTCTATTTATTTTCCGACTTTTTTGAGGAAAAGCTTAAAAAATAGCGATTCTGTGCACAATATCTGAGGACAGGACAAGAATCGATACCTTTCTCTCTGGTTTATGGAAAGCATTTCGTATATAATATTCAAGTCATTTCATTATTTGGTTTATGAGACGTGAAAAACAAACTCTAAAGCAATTTGTGTCAAAACAAACAGAGAAAACATAAAATTCGTTTTGAGGGCTAATCTGGTGATACGTTAAAGACGTTAAACAATAATTATTTAAATAAAAGATTATATTCTTCTCTATAAAAGAGCTTTTTTAGGCTCTCAATCGAAATAACAATAATATTGTTTGTTGTGAACAAAGACTCACTTTTTTGCCTCAATTTTGATGGAAAAGCAAAAAATCTTTTCTAAGAAATGCATTATTTGTGAAGTTTTCTGTTCTTAAAGTCGAATACAAAACTGTTTTTGTGAGTATTTTGTTGTCGTTTTTGTCTTCAAAAATATGAAGACATTAAGTATTGAGTTATCGAAACGAGTGGTAAATATTTTAGGGATAACTGAGTCGACGAATGCATACGATTTCAGTCAATAAAATCACAGAAAAGGAATGTCTTATAAATATTAAAATCGAAATCCAAGCGAAAAGTCGTATATTTTGTGTAAAATTTCTTCTTTTGGTTAATACTGTGACTAATCAATGACTTATCTGAGTTGTAGTCTTCCCTATTCGTCCCCTCCGTGTGGTGACAGATCATCACAGCTTTGAGCAGCACTGTTGACACTACTGACCGGTTGGCTCGACTGACAGCGCAACTGTTCCTGCATTAAATGCAACTGTTCTTGCATTCGACGGATCTATAATTGGATGAAAACGACAAACAAATTAGTTTCAAACAAAAAGACATTTTGAAGGCTCAGACCTCTTCTTGTTTGATACGCAAGAGATCGTCAGTCGTTAAGTTCGGATCATTTCTTAAGAGATAACAAATTAAACAAATGAGGGATTCGTTCAAAATATGGACAAATAGTAAGACATACTCCTGTTGTTGATTCAATTTAGCCAAATGTTGTGCCCTATAGTTCTCGTAGAGCACATCACTCGTCGCGTCTTTTAAGTCTTGCATATGAAGGCTCAGGAAAGTCCGCAATTTCACGAAATCGCTGTACTTCTCGTCTTGAATGTCAACCACTCCTTCAAATCAAACAAAAATCAATTGAAATAAAAGCAAATATTGAATGAAAAGCAAATGAATACCCCATTGATATTCACGTCCTCTGATTCTACGTCCGTTGTGTTCAATGGTTTGAGTGCTTCCTATTATAGCAAAGGGAATGCTTTCCTAAAAACAAGTAACAAAAGTCATTAAAATTGATTTTGTGGTCTTTTTTGAAAGAAATACTTTGATTTCCTGGTCTTTCCGTCTGAACTGTTCGTCTTCATCGCTATCGCATTCGGGAATCCGGAATATATTGATCCCGTATTCGTCAAACTCTCGCAAAATCTATTATTATTTCAATAAAATTTATTAAAAACAAGAATTCAAATGCTATTAAACGAAGATAACCAAAGTTTAGGAATATATGTCATAATTATAGTCAAAAATTGCAACAATTATATGAAAACTATTAAAAATTAATGAAAATTAATGACAAAAACAGTCTATTAATGAGAGTATTAATAGATGAGTGCTATGATGATAGATGAGTCCCTTTCTGAACATACATTTGAACATTAGATCTCTAACAAAAAATTGGCCGATTTGGTCAGCATATTGTCACTACATTACGTTAATTGTCTCCCGTTTGCACACCTGGACTCAGTTTAAAAGAATACCCTTTAGACTAATGAACAGTTATTAACCTTTTTCTTCAACTGATGCATCTCAGGAGGAGTCAGAGCATCGGCTTTCGCTATAATCGGAACGATATTCATCTTCGTTGACAACCTTTTCATAAATTGGATGTCGAGTTGAGATAATCTGCGATTCATTTGATTTTGAATATAATTAATATTCAGTTTTCAGAAGTAATAACAAGTATTTCATACCCGCGACCGAAGGGAGAGATGAAATACAGACAACAGTGCACTCTATTGTCTGTTATATTCTTGCGATTGAGACCCGTTTCGTCTTTAAAGTATTGGTCGAACTGTTGGTCGATATAATTCTCGACCGCTTGGAAGCTGTCATTTGAATTCAGTGAATCTCCATATCCAGGAGTGTCCACAATAGTGACCCTCAATTTGATGCCCTTTTCGATGATATCCAACTGTTTCTTATCGATAGTGACCGTCCGTTCCAGCAATTTGTCGACATTCGGTACTTTTCGGTCTTTGTAGAGATCGGCCAAAAAGAGACAATTGACAAGAGTTGACTTTCCTAAACCCGACTCCCCTTCAAAACAAACCAAATATTAGTCAAAACAATCAATTGATGGTAACTTTAATCGCTTACCGACGACCATAATAGTGAAGTCAAACCCCTTTTTAGCTGACTTTCGGTGAACGTGTTCGGGAAGTGTCGCAAATCCGATCTCTCCCTTCAAATATTGACAATGTTTGACATCAACATCATTTGACAACAAAACTGATTATCAATACTCACAATGACTGGCATTTCTTCTAAATTTGGTGACAATTAATGAATGAAATCCAAGAAAATAATTGTTTATTAATGAAGTGAATGTCAAAAATATTTGCTTTGTTTACAATAAATCGATTCAAAAGATGACTAATATTTTCCTTTTTATTCAATTCTCTCTTTAAATCCCAAATAACTTTTAGTCAATTATACAGATTTAGGGCCACATTTGCATTAAACTGTTGGCTGACTATGTATTTCAATGTTTTTATTGATCGATATTTTGGAGTCTGAGTTGAGATTTGTCTGGCATTGAGTCTGATTGAGACCATTGAGAGACAGCTTTAGATAACACATCAGAAGAGTCTATTATTCTGTCATCGATTTCAAGCATTAATTAGAGGGTGATTTCCCAGGAATTTTCAAGAATTTTCATCATGTTCATTATCTTTTCTACTTTTTAGACACTCTCCTTTAAGTCCAAGAGTTACCTAATCTTTAATTCCTAAACTTCAGAAAATACTTGAGGTATTCTTCAAAAATCTTAAATGAAATATAAGTCAATAGAATCGATACGAAGAATCATGAATTGTTTAAATTATCTATCAATGAACGGAATAATTGGTGGAAAGGCTCAAAATTATGGATTATATTAATTACTTATTAACTCTATTCCTTTTTGTGTTAATAATTATGTTTTTTTGTCTCTGGTTTTTGGTCCGAAAATATGCAAAATCTCCGGAATCCCTTCAAATGCAACACAATCACAATCACAACAACTATAATAATTGTGGTGCCTATGAAAGTGCCGCATATTTGATGCCATTATACGCAGCAACAGCCAATTATGACTCCAATTTAGCTCCAATAATTCCAATTGATGTCGGGGCTGGTGGTTGGGGAGATATAGCTGCTGCTGCTGATGGTGGGGCAGACGGCGGCGGAGATTGCGGAGGAGATATGGGAGCCTGTGGCGGCGATTTTTAAATCGTGGTCTTTGAAATTTCAGAAAGAATTCATTCCTTCTAGAAAGTGATGAAACAATCGATAATTGAAGAGTTGATGGATAAGAATCTGGCGAATAGTTGTCCATAAAAATAGTCATTCAATTTGGCTTTGAATCGAATTTTTGTTTGAAAATATGTTTGAAATGTATTTTAATATCTCTTTATCTGACATTTGTTTGAAATAAATGCAAAGTTTATTGAATTTAATTCAAAGTTTGTTTTAAAAGTTATTTTGAATTTCAAATCATATTTTGTGACGAAATTTATTTATGCCTCAAATCTGTGCTCTATTTGTAAGAATATTCTGTGATTCGCTCAGCAAATGATATTCTGTACGATATTTACAAACATTGCACTCAAGGGTTTGACGAATGAAGTAATCACTGATAAACTCTTTAATACATTTAATTCTTTAATTAAAAATGATCATGGTCACGCCCCTGATGGTGTTAATCACAATGATAATAGTTTTAATCGATTGTCAATTAAGTGATCAATCAATTGGACATAATTTTTGCAGTAGTTTTCAGTGAATATTCTTCATAAGTCTTAAGTGAAATATAAGCGAATAAAATTGAAACCAAGAATAATGAATTGTTTAAATTATATAGTATTTGGTAGAATAATTGGCGAAAGGGGTGCAAATGACTGAAATATTCAATTGGATATTATCTATTCCTTATCTTTTAATATTTTTGTTAATAGTTGTGTTTTTATGTCTTTGGTTTTTGGTCAGAAAATTGATAATATCGCCGGAACCGATTCAGATGCAACACAATCACAACAACTTTAATAATAATAATAATACGGGCGCCTATGAAAGTGCCGCATATTTGATGCCATTATACGCAGCAACAGTCAATTATGACCCCCATTTAGCTCCAATAGTTCCAATTGATAGTGGAGCTGGTGGTTGGGGAGATATCGGTGCAGCTGATGGTGGAGGAGATTGCGGAGGAGACGCGGGGGCCTGTGGCGGCGATGCCGGTGGCTTCTAAACTATGCTCTTTGAAATTTCAGAAAGAATTAAAGAACAGTTCTCTTAGAAATTGATGACACAATTGATAATTGATAATTGAAAACTTGATTGATAAGAATCTAATGAAAAAATGTCCACAAAAATACTCATTTAATTTGGCTTTGAATCCAATTTTTGTCTGAAAATATGTTTGAAATGTGTTTTAATATCTCTTTATCTGACATTTGTTTGAAATAAATGCAAAGTTTATTGAATTTAATTCAAAGTTTATATTAAAAGATATTTTGAGATCAAATGATATTTTGTGACGAAATTTATTTATGCCTCAAATCTGTGCTCTATTTGTAAGAATATTCTCTGTTTCGCTCATCAGATGATATTCTGTGCGATGTTTACAAACATTGCACTCAAGGGTTTGACTAATGAAGTAATGACTGATAAATTCCTTAATTCGTGTTATTCTTTAATTAAAAATGAGCATGGTGGTTACCCTAATGATAATTGTCTTTTAATCAATTGTCAATCAAATGCTCAATTAATTGAACACAATTTACAAAACAAGTGGACATCATGTAGTTAATGGTAATTACTTTATATCTTTAATAATTATTTTGTGTTTTAACACAATTAGAGACAAAACTAAGAAATTCTTGAAATTGAACTCAAAATGAAAAACATTTTATTTCAGTTGTAATCAGGTCTTGGATATGGAGTTATTGGATCAGTTTCTTCTAGTGGTCTCAATATTTATAGCAATTATGGGTTTTCTGTGCTGTTTTGCAAAGGCTCTGAGCAAAAACCCAGTGCCTGCTGTTAATGGGGGTACAAATTTGGACAATTTAGACATCTATTATGACCATGCTCCTTATTTGGCTGCAACACTAAATCAACCTAAAGTCGATGCTTCCAATGGCGGTGATAATGATGGCGATGATGCCGTCGGAGAGCAATGGGCTCAAGATTGGGGGATTGATTGTAGTGCTGATGGCGGAGATGCCGGAGCCTGCGGTGGAGGCGATTAGACTTCCAAACGTGTGATTCCTTTCCCACAAAAAACGCATAAAAATATATTTCCAACAAAAGAGTGAATACTTCGCCAAAAAGTCGTCCGAAATTCACTCTAAAAACGAATCCATTTATTGTTTTCTTTGAAATACAAAACAATTATAAATAAAATGTGTTTTTATTAGAAGTGAAGAAACGCTCAAAACTTTTCCGATTCCAAAGAATTTGAAGAATTTTACACAAATTGTATTAACTATTAGCTGTTGATCCTCTACTAAATGACCAAATTATATTGCATTAGAAATGTATCTAATATTAGGATAAATATTTAAATAAATATTTATAAAATTAAATATATATATATATATATATATAAATAAATTTTGAGATTGAAATCTTGGTTTTAAATCAATTCATAGTTTAATTATTTAAGTGTTCTTCCAAGAATACAAAGCCATTGATAATTTAAAAAATATTATACAAGTTGTTATCAATTCTCCGGATTTTGTAGAAAAGTCATTATATTTGACCAAAACTTGATTAAATTATTGTTTCAATTACTGATGATGTGATACAACATTTGATTTAAAAAGAATTATTTAATTACCTCTTTTAACCTTCAAAACTTGGAGGAACTTGAATGACAACTTTGATTGACCAATCACAAATCACAAATCACAAATCATACGTCATGGTCAAGGTTTTATAGTAGGATTCATTGTTTTTCACAAAATTACCACTTATTTAGATTTAACAAAGGATCAATAGTGGATCAAAAATGGAGAATAATACCATCTTCACCATATTCATTGTTATTTTCGTGATTGCTTTGATATTTATAATATTTGTCTGGTTTAACGCTTGTATTGAATGCTGTAATACTCCCATAACTTTTAATAAGAATAACAATAATAATACTCGAAATCGTGTACAAAGTGCGGGAGTTATTGTGTGCCCAAAGTGTGGAGTAATGGAGGCTCAAATCCATCACAAGAATAAAAGGAATAAAAAAATTTCAACAAATAATTGGAATAACTCTACGAATAATGATCTTTGGGTCTCTAATGGGCCCCCTTTTGATACTCAAGTATATCATGTTTTGATAGAGAGTACCACTGGCGGAGGTGAGAGCTCTGGTTGCGGAGGAGATAGTGGAGGGCATAATGGCGGAGACTGTGGAGGAGGTGGTGGAGACTTTGGAGGAAGTAGTGGAGGAGGCGGAGACTTTGGAAGTAGTAGCGGAGGCGGTGATAGTGGAGGATGCAGTGGCGGTGATAGTGGAGGAGGTGGTGGCGGTGATGGTGGAGGTGGTTGTAGTACTTCTGATTAACTCAATTGTCATTAAAATCAATAATTATTTGTAAATAATAAACAAAATTTAATTTCGATTTCAAATCAATTCATAATTTAATAAAATATTTTTCGTATTTTTATTCATTCATTGATTTAAAGCTCTTTTAAAATATAAAAACATTAAAAAATAATTTGCATTTAATTTGCGGTGAATTTGAGGCAAAAACCACTAAATTTGATAAAAACTTAATTTGATTTATGAAACTTCTTGGAGGAGTCCTTTGCGTGATCCAGAAGGAGCTGACAGGGCTTGAACTGAGGCCCGTAATCATCAGTGAATCGGTTCATCCAATCAACTACTTTATTGGCGCCATAAGCGTCCAAATAACGGAAGGGTCCGCCCAAAAACGGAGGGAAACCTAATCCGAAAACGGCTCCGATATCTCCCTCGAGCTGTCATTAGAAGACATTTATTAATCATTTTTCAAATAATTATAACTTTTAAGAGAATTACGGGATTTTCTAAAATGCCTTCCTGTAGACAGAGCACAGCCTCATTGGCGAAACGAGAGGCCAGTCTCATCTGGTATTCTTCACTCGTACATCTGGTCATTGAAGAGGAATAAGAATATTAAGAATAAGAGATAACAATTGATTCTTAAAGAATGTACTCATGTTTGGGGGGAATGTGATATTTCTTGAGTATTTCCAAACCCTTTTCATTAAGTTTTCTCTCTTTAACTCCGGGTGTATAGACATACCATCCCTTTCCTCCTTTCCTTCCTGTAAAGAGTGAACAAAACTTAGAACAGAATAAAATAGTATTTGAGAGGTAAGCCATACCTGTGAAGCCAGAGGCGACCATTTCTTTGATGACCTCAATGTTTGCGCCACCAAATCGTTCGCCGAAAACCTTTCCCAAGTCTTCTGCGACGTGTGCCGCCACATCCATACCGACTTCATCAGTAAGAGTGGCCGCTCCAACAGGGAAACCGAATGAACGGGTCAGTTGATCCAATTGCTTAGGAGTTAACCCTTCCTAGAAATAGAGATAAATGAGTAATCGATCGAAAGATGAGAAGAGTTGGGGGCAAACCTGCATCAAACGGATTGCTTCTGACATAACGGGGGCTAAAATTCTTGTGGTATAAAATCCCGGCCCATCCTTCACAACAATTACGACTTTTCCCTGTTTGAGACCAACTGCGACGGCAGCGGCTGAGGCCTCCTTTGATGTCTTATCGGTGGTAATGATCTCAAGTAATTGCATTTTGTCGACGGGAGAGAAGTAATGCATTCCCACTATATTTTCGGGTCGTTTACTCACTTCCGCTATTCTTGTGATCGGAAGCGCAGATGTATTTGAGGCGAAGATACAGTCGGGACGTATCCTCTGTTCGACCTCTTGGATCACTTTGTGTTTAATTTTAATGTCTTCGAAAACGGCTTCTATGACGAGATCCACTTTATCGAAGTTACGGTAATCGAGAGTTGGGTACAGATTAGACATATAGATATCCCTCTCAGCAGTTGTCAAACGCTTTCTCTTGACTTTAGTGTCGAAACCGCTTCTGACCTGTTGTTCGCCGCGAACTAAACCGGAGGTCGCCATGTCTTTTAAGAAAGTTTGATACCCTTTATCTACAGACACCTGAGCAATACCGGCACCCATTAGACCTGCGCCTAAAATGGCTAAAGTTTTGGGTTCTTTTGCTGGTTTTCCGAATTTATTTTTCTTGCAAAGAGTCTGTCCGTGAAATAAACCGATTAATGCCTTCGAGTGAGACGTTTGACTCAATTCTCCGAAGCCTTTGATTTCTGCCTCATAACCGGCCGCCTCTCCCTTTTCTAACCCAGTTTTGACCACTTCTATGATCTTGAGGGGAGAGGGGTATAAACCATTTGTCATTTTCATGACCTGACCCCTGGCTTTGTCGAAGATCTTGTCGCGAATGAATTTGATGCCAATCGCAGACCTCGTGAGTCCTGAAACGAAAGTAATTTAATAATCGAAAAACTATTGGTTTTGGACTCACTTTCAACGAGAGGTCTCTTTCGGGAAATCTTCTGTTTTCCGCTCGCGATCTGTTTCGCAGTAAAAATGGCCACTTCTTCCAAATACTCGAGAGTTCTTTGTTCTGGACTCTGGAGACCCGGACCTAATGGGGCGACCAATGCGTCGACGAGACCCATCTTCTTAGCCCTATCGGGTTTAATCATCTGACCCGTTAACATCATTTGGAGGGCGTCCGGAATATTGATCTGACATAAGATTGTTAGACAACAAATCTATTTTTAAGATAATTTAATACCAATTGTGGCAATCGTTGAGTTCCGCCTCCACCAGGAAGAAGTCCTAACATCACTTCAGGTAATCCCAAACTTGTCTTTTTGTTTTTGACTGCAATCCTGTATTGAGTGGCGAGCGCTACTTCAAGACCTCCGCCCAGACATGAGCCCATAATTGCAGTTACAATAGGTTTTGGACTATTTGCGAGTCTATTGAGGAAGACGTGACCACTTCGAGCCAGTTCTTCAATTTCTTGAGCAGATTTACACTTTTCAAGCATTGATATGTCGGCGCCGGCTATAAAACAATCCGGTTTTCCTGATATCAATACAACGCCAGCAGCGGCAGAGTTGGACACTTCATTGAACACCTCTTCGGCGTCTTTCATCAACTCTCGGGACAGACTGTTGACTCTGGCATTAGGACTGTCAAACTTGACGACAGCGATGCCGTCCTTTATCTCATAGTTTACATGAGTCCGACCTAATAGACAAACATTTGACCCGTAATTAAGTGTCATTTGATAAACGGTTCCAATACTTACGAGCAGTTGAAAGACATCTAAAATGAGTGTTTACTATAAGCGACAATCGATGGCCACTCAATTGAGATAATAATGAAGTTCTTACTGAAGATGAATGTGATAACAAACCCAACATTTTTGCCGACATTTTTCAATAAATTTTCATACTTTGGGTAAAAATTTGAATTTAATTTATCAATGGATCAGATCTGAGATTAGATAAATTGTCACCTCTTTTATCAAAACAATTTAAAAATAGATTTATATTGAATTTGAACAGTAATTGTGTTTAACTCAAAATAGAGCTCAATTTGTATAAAATGATTATCAATTGACTAAAAAATAAATTGATTTAAAGCTATTTGTAATTCAATTAAAATATGAGGAAAATTGTGATTAAAATGTTGTGAAAAATAGTGTTTTTTGAATTAACTCTCAAATAGTATTGAAATCAATACTAAACTGTACTTTAAGTAGACTTCAATAGACTTCAAACTCTGAGTAAAGTTTCATTTGATATCAATTTTGAGTCAAAACTCAATTCAATGCCTTCAAAATCAGACACTTTTTACACGTAATTCTCTGTATTGGGTTCTCCTCTAAAACTCAGTGTTTATCGAAATTATTTGCTCCTTTCCTCAATTTTATTTTTGATCATGATAAAATGAAGCCAGGTGCATCTAGTTTGACACATCGAACAGAACAATTAATTGTTTTTGATGGATATTAAAAGTTGATTACTATTATTGAATTTATTTTTAGTACTTTTCAGTACTTTTTGAGTTCATTTGAGTACAAAATTACCGGTAAATAGAAATCCGGTTTCTCTTAAAAATATGTTCGGATATCTCTTAATTGACTTTAAAAGCCTCAAGATTTTAAAATAAAAAAATTGATTGCTTTTAGCTGTTATTTTAAGCTTTTAAATTGTGGCTAAAATTAAATCCGTAAACAATAAACACAATAAAATGGTCAAACATTTTGGGGGCAAAAATAAACAAAATTTGCGATTACTTATTATGTGAACAACTCTTTGATTGCATTATTTTTTATTATTATTGTTTACATTTATATTTCGTCATTTGAATTGACAAAAGAGGTGTCAATTGATTTGATTTCAGAGATAACCCAATAAATAGACTAACGATGGACTGCTCAGTCTGTATGTCTGCGGCGGTATTTCCCGTTGAATTGAGATGTAAACACATATTTTGCTATCTTTGTGTCAAAGGACTGATAAACGGCTCTCAAAATTGTGCTCTTTGTCGCAAAGTATGATATTATTTACCATTAATTTGATTTGATTCTCAAATTATCTTATTTTTGAGGCCATTCCCAAGAATTTGCTGTTTCGGCCTAAATTTGTCAGAAACAGTATACACTCAGACAGACCTGACTTCGATGGCCCGCAATGGTTTTATGAGGGAAAGCCAGGGCTCGGTTTTTGGGCCTACGATTACTTCAATGGAAGACTTCTCGAAGATGCCTACAGTTCAGACAAAAAGATGTATTTATTCCTCGAGTTCTGATTCGTTGACAATTGATTTGATTTTATTATGATTTAAGGTTTGATATAATGATATCTGGAGTCGAATATTGTGTGGATTTTGTTCAACAAATACAGTACCGAAAAGACTGTCCTCAGAGGAAAAGACGCATCACAAGAGATTTGTTGTCAAATATCGGTATCTTTAAGGGCATCGCAGGCGTACCCAAACATCTGGTCCCTGATATGGTGGGCGGAACCAAATCTAACCCAAACCAAAGTGTGATTTCTGGTCAACAAATGCCATCAAATTCTGATAACACTAGTCAATGATAACGAAGTCAATTGTGGCGCACAAACTCCAAATCCAAAGCGAATCAAAGTGGAAGTCAAAGAAGAGCCGATAGAAGAACCGGATTCTACCGCCGATTAATTGAAATCATATTTAATATGTCTTTGATTTTCATTTGT
>JAQIXD010000061.1:0-48365 GCA_034699985.1 Minunthozetes semirufus
AATATTAATAATATTGTTATAATCACTCATTCACTCCATTCTCTCACAGCTTAACAAACAATTGCTGTCACACAACACAACACAACATCTCAAACACCACAATATTGTGGGTTCTTATGAAATGAATCAAAATTAATATCAAACTAAAGGATATGTATTTGAATAACGAATGAAATTACGCGAAACTAATAATTTATGGCTTAAAACATGACATTAGTTAACAATATATTAAAAGAAGAGGAAATCCTAATCAGTAATCACTTAAGTCTTAAGAACTCTATTATTAAATTAATATTCAAAACAAGAATATAATATAAAATACTGACCCCAATGATGGCGTTGAGCTCTGTCATTGTCACCTGTTTGGCCCTTTCGACAGCACTGGCCACTTGTTGCTGGTGCTAATAAAATTAGAGAGATTTAAATTATGAATATTCTTGCGATAGATTCTTACAAAATCCCCAAAACCAAGACATACCTCTTGTGACAAAAAGGGTAGAATTTGTGCAATAATTGCATTCAAACGTTTGGCGATTTCCGTCTAAACCAACAAATAATAAAGAAATGAATTTTTAATTAATTTATTCTCTAATTTCAAAATAATTGTGAGTTTGGGAACTGTTTTCAAACATTTGCGGTGAAAATGAGTCCAATTAATAATATTTCGTTTATTTGAGTATAAAATTTATTTATTGCCCGAAAACACTCAAAACACTAAAAATACTTAAAAGACTGAAATAATTTCTTAAACTTTTTGAAGAATGAAAAATAAAATGCGTTTAATCTGAGTGAAGACGAGAACAAGTTTTTGCTTAATTTGTTTGAAAGCGTGACTCAAAAAACCGGCGAATCTTTTGCGTGAAAATTAGCCCAAAATTAAAGCTTAAAAAAAACGAATTATATTCGCCTCTCATATGCTTTGCAGACAATGAATACACAGAATATGAGTTATTATGAGTTATGACAACCAATTAAATCACTAATACTTTCGATATTATGTTCAGAAAAACAAAGAAAATTCAGAGAAAACATAATTTGATTTTTCGCGATATATATTATTTGCTTTTATGGTCAGGCGGTCATACCAATGGTGGCCCTATTATCTCAACTGTGAAGGTATCAATTTTGGGAGTATTTCCTAATATTTTTATAATTTTCAAAAGATTTAACGATAATTCTCGATAAAAGTCTAAAGCGGAGGGAATTTTGCCATAAAATAGTTGTTATGATCACAAACTGATCACAAAACTGAATCCAGTCTTACATTAGTCTATACTCTAATCTTATTTATATTCCACTCTATAATAAAAAAGCATTACTTCTTCAAGAGTTGTATTCTTATGGTATTTCTCTGAGAAAAGAAGAGATTGAAAGAGAATTTGTTTCTACTATTGTCTCTACTCTTGCAAAGTATGGCTGTCATGCATGAGGCGGTTCACCAGAACGTGATTGTCGAGTCAGTTACGCATCGTTTGCCCCAATGGAAGCCAATACTCTATTAGTGTATTAAACGTCATTAGCACACAACACAACTCCGGCGCTACAAACACTGGCTTTTGGTCCGTCACATTCATTTACCCCGAGATCGAAATATTTCAGATTTGAAAGACCTGTCACACCTGAGCTCAGGTAGTGGTGGTCGTCTGATGGAACTCACCCTCACCTACTATTTGCAACGACAACTACTCAGTCGATAAGTCGGGACAATAATAGTGTTTATTATTTGAATATTCGCTCAATTAATGTAATTATTATTTTTGAGTCATTAAAAAGTTTGCGCAACACTTGAAATGAGCGATGCGTTGACCAATGCTTTCATGCATTGATCGCTACATTTAGTCCCAATAAAAATTGCATTAATCAGAATCGGGGAGAGTTTTAAAACCACACATTCAGTAAAGTATTCGGGGAAAACCCTTTATGAAAGAGATACCGCCCGACGAAACGAATCGATTACTAAATACAGTCAAACTCTTAAGCTGTGAACAGCTAATCAAGCATTTTGTCCGTCCCCTAACTGGTTGAGTGGAGTTGGACTGTACTAATAAAAAAGGATCATCATCTGCAGATGAGCATAAACCTGGTGCAACAAACCAGTTGTCAACCCTATCAAAGTCTATGTACTCCTAAACCTACGCTCCGCTCATAAAAAGAAACAAAAATGGGAACCAAATGAAGACAAAGTGTTTAAAATTCAATAAAAATAAATTCGGTTTTTGTTAAACATTTCGGAAAAATATAAGAAACGATTGAATGACTCAATGCTTACCTGTTTATGCATTTCAACGTTCAATCCATAAGACATTTCGTAATACTATTCACAAAAAATAAGAGAAATTTTAGATTTCATTAAAGCATTAAAGCGTTTCATTAATAATGATATAAAAGTCTTATTATATTAACAATTATTCTAATCTATTAAATACTGTTTCAGACTTACCATAACGTAATGTCTTTGCATTTCTGTCTTCTCTGTCGCCAACTTTTCCAACTCTAGTTTCAAACTATTGGCAGAAGAAATATCATTAAAATTTATTTCTATACTTTCGAACTAATTAATGATAAACATTGATATCTTTGGAATTAATTCTTCGGGTATTTCGGGTCAGATATGCGATAAAAAGTAATAAAAATATCAAATTATTTCTAAAATTTTTGTTTTTTGTTTCCAATGAATAAAATATTGATTATTATCGAGATTTTGATGAATAAAAGATATCAATGAATGAATATTTCAGACAAGAAATGAGTCCCAAATTAATTCAAGTGTTTTATATTGAAATGAGGTTTTAATACCTGTGATACTGAGCCTGCAAAAAGTTGAACTCCTCTTTGATACGTTCACATGTCTCGGTCACTGTGAACTTAAATTGCTGTCCGGCCTGCGGAGGGCCCTAATAATCAATGGGAATGACACGGATTAGTTAAATATGTATTTTTTGAAAATATGTCACTTATTATCAGATAATCTGTCGAATTGAGGGATCAATTCAAACAAAAGATTAAAAATTAATGATTCATAACATTAGAGGAAAGAAAATCAAAGATATGTTTCATTAGATTCTTGTGTTTACAATAATTATAAGAATAATTTGTCCTTCACTTGACTGTCACGATAAGGACAACCAGGGATTCCATTGTTTTATATAAATTATTATATTATTTACATTCAATTTATTAGAGTAAATAAGAAATGGTAAAGTGTTCCCCACTGGCTGTCCTCCTATTTGAACAAATCTAAAATCGATACTATTTTTGAGTGCAATATATAATTTTGAGATCACTTTCAATTACCACTAACTTATGCGGTGCCGGCATTTGATGCCTATTATTGTTGCCCAGACATTACCATTTCCATTACCAGGTACTGCATTAAACCTCTCAATCGGCAGATCAATTATTTTTTAGAAAAATGATTAAGAAGTTCTTAAATACAGAGGAAATGTGATAATAATAAAAAAGGTTTCCAATCGATTGAAAGGAAGAAATTTGTTTAAGTCATTAGAGTGTGAAAAACCTCTACTAATGCTATGTTTTGGTTAATTTGTGTAAATAATTGAAATGTTATTAAATAATTATTACTTCAATTCAAGTTCAGTTCATAACAGAAAAACTCGTTTCCAAAAAATCTATTCCAAAGATTGTGTGAACTGAAAAAAATTGTGATTTTTTTCTCTCTCTTATCAGATATTAACCAAAAGTTTACAACAAAAATGATCGGAAAAACAGATAAATAAATTCTCAATAAAAATAAATTAAAACAAAACTTCAAAAGAAATTATTTAATGAATAATAATCTGAAAATATTGTCAAACATTACTAAAAAATAGGAGAAATTGATCGACAATTTTGACAAAACACCAGCGCTTCGAGTGATCCAAACAACAACTCTATCCTCTATTTTGACAAAAGTTGTCAGCTTATGATCGCAAACACCGGGAGCGCTAGTGTTTACATATTTTGCTGTACTGTGTGACCCGTCTTAATCATCGATACGGGTATTAAACTTAATAGAAAAGGCGTATTTGACAACATGGGTGAACCAGAATAAAATTTTTGCATAAATCGTATGACAGCTCATTTTCAAAGAAAATAGCCCACTATGGCAATGGTCAGGATAAGGGGTCACACACCACAACCCATGTCGTCGACAATTGGCAAAAACACCGCCATCTTTGGAATACATGAGACAATCAAAATGAAAACTAATTAAGACTTAAAATTATGGCTAAAAATGTTTAGAACTATTGGCTATGGGTTTGAGTCAAACAAAATAACTACAATTGAATCGATTGCTCCAAATATATGAGAAATAAATACAAATATTTGAGTTTCGTTTCGATATAGAGATGTTGTCTTACAATCAAATGTTATAAAAACGTAGAAAAAGACAAATAAATAATAAATTGTTTAATAATATTGAAAATTATTTTTGGGAATAACTAAACAAAGTCTTAGAATTAAATAGAGATATATAAGTGACCATTGGATCAGATCGGGTCAGATACCAGGCCTTCGATTCTTACCGGATGTCGTGTATTATACATTGTGTTGGGTTGTCTTCGCACTAGTTTTTGGACACTTTCTCGACGGCACTCAGACTACACTCACTGTAAGCTATAACCGTTGGCAGAACAGCACAACACTAGACATGACCATTACCTTAGACCAGTAGAGGCACTGACTTACCATTGGTTTACGATATACTAACTCAATGGATCCCAACCCTGTTCTCAGAGACTGCTGTCAATGATCAGTCTTACTGCCTGTCAGTACTACTGACTCACGTGCAAAAGTAACGTGACTTTACCTAAACGGACCAATGGCTGCAACTGCCGGCGAGATTAGCCCTCCCTTTGCCACATATAAAGGCGTTATTCCTCCCACAACTGTTTGTGTGAAAGCAATGAATCAAAATCACCTCTTCATTGAAAGCGTGAATTTTTTTGGCAAAACCCGACTTAAAACGACTTAAAAAGGGACCAAATTTGATGCAAAACCGAGTGATTAACTCTTAACTCGTTTTTCTTGCGCTTTAAAACCATTTTATCGCTTTAGCGCCAAACCTTTCGTTCAGTTTTTCATTAAAAATATTTATAAAATTTTGGAATTCATGGAAACAGAATCGGGAGGTGGAGTACCATCATTACCATCATCTCAAATCTAGAGGTTAATATGGATAACATGGACGACATTTGTGAATCCTAGGGGGGTATTGGGGGTATAGCGCTATTTTTACCCTAATTAATAGTAATGGGTCTCAGACTGGTGACGGAGTGGCCAACATTACCAACATTAGAAACATTGTTAATTTCACAGAAATATGGTCAGAGAAAAGAGAGGCAGAAGAGGTGGGGACTGACTCAGTGCAGGCAAAAGAGATGGGAATAAAGATTCGGTGAAGATTATAGTGAGTGCTATGCTTTGGGCTCTTAATAATATGATCCGTATATACACCATATATATAAACCGTATATATAAAGCATATATAATGTGTTGTATAGAGTGTTGGGCGAGAATACAGTTGTGAGATGTGCTCACATAAAGAGGCTTCTCTTCTCTTTGCTCTCCTCTCCTGTGCTTCTCTCTCTTCTCTTTGTTTAGCCTTAGGCTCATTAGAAGACATGCAATGCATTGAAGGCAGCACTCAATGGTATACTGAATGTTGTACTCAATGGTGTAGTGAACGCATGTGAGACTCAAAGACTCATTTGGCAAAACTCAAACTCAAACCCAAACTATCAGTTCTTCAATCTATAGAACGCATCGCTTGTTATAAAACCTCTTTTGCTATAAAAGCGAAGTATAAGCGAAGTAATCAAAATAAACACACACTGAGAGCGAGGGGAGAACCATCATAGGGACAGCAGATGGGAGTGAGTCTATCATCCACTCCAAGAGAGTGAAACACATTTATGAAGGACAAAGTTGGGAGAGTGATGGAGAGGGAGAGGAGAGCGACCTGAGAGGGAAAAAGAGAGTAATGCCTGTGTTTGAGGGAAACAGAGCGAAGAGAGCATACATTGGCAGACAATATGCGATCACTTTTAGCCCCCATTTTTGGCTAATACTTAGTAATACACAATTAGTTGGAAGTGTCAGATAGTGGGAGAGGACCGGGAGGTAATCAGAGTCAGACTGAGGTATAAACAGCCCTAACATACAATTGTGAGCCTACAGTCAGGTCTGTTCTAACACTCTCTTTACCGAATAGATGGTCACGAATTATGATGAGAGCGATACCATCAGTTGTATGGTGTGCTGTTCAGTGCTGGGCGTTGTTCACCACATATATTGTCAATAAAGGCCGGCCTTAAATAGTTTTCGGGAGACATGAGATGATAACAAACAAAGTTTTTTCGCTTATTTTCAGAGACATCCAATTGTGGAAATGGTGTGCATTCTGTGCACGTCGTGTCCAATGGATGTGTCCTTATGTTTATAAATATATAATATACTAAAGAATAGTAAAGTATAGTAAAGTGTGTTCTGAGTATGCATTCTATGTATTGTAGACATCACTCAAAGAGGGCTCAGTTAGGGCTCAACCAAAGGATGTGTTGCAACGATGCGGACAGAAAGCAAAATAAGGCAGAGCTCTGACAGGAATACCAGAACTGTACTGTACTAACGATTTAGTCAAATACGGAGTTCTGTCACAAGAATATTAATGTCACGAAAGTTATCAACATTTGAAACACTATCGAAAAAATGATCGTTCGGTGCGTTCGGCGCTCTGTTATGTGTTTCCCCAAAAGGCCAACAAAACAACAAAGAATTCAAATGAATTGAATGAATACGACATTTGAGTTAATTATTAAAAATATGGCTCAGAATATGGTTCGCGTGACTCAACTCTATTACATCTAACGATACCATAGAAAAAGTATGTGATATATAACGACCAAAAGACATGTTTGGCTGACTATTGTCTGTATTATCTGTTATATTCTGTTCTGTTTGTCGTATATTCTCTGCACAGCTCTCACATAGCTCTGGATGTAGTGAAGCGTAGGTCCGTTCGCACTGTAGACCACTTTTGCCAAATACAGTGAACACACAGACACACAGCCAATAGACTCACTATTAGATCAATAGTGCACTAAATGTCAAATTGGAGCGACTCATCAATACTCCAATTGTGGAGGAGTGGAGAAAAGTATCGAACAGAATAGAGAACAGAATAGACTACAGAACAGAATAGAGAACAGAGCAAAACAGAGAGTAGAACACAGAGACCGACATATGATAAGTCGATCTCCGATTGAGGTGTTATATGTGTTGTGCTTTCACTCAAACGATTGATCGCCAAAACTCTAGTTTTTAGTGGTTTAGAGAAAGGAATGCATTTTTTTGTCACTTTCTCTGGTTTTGGACTCTAATGTACTTATAATGTAAGTTAAGTTTACATCCAATAGAGAACAGAATAGAATAGTAGAGCAGTGAAGAGTAGATACGCTCCAAATGACAAAAAGTGAGAGCAAGAGATAGGGACTGACTCTAAACCAGAATGTGTTGTAACTCAACAATAAGTAATACATTATAATAAATAATAGGCTTTGAGGAGAGGCTGTGAGGAGAGCCTATCTTTTTGATGATAGCACTAATCCATCTCTATTTATGTCTATTATAAAGACTCAAATTCCTGTTTGAGACCGGAGTATGGGTTGAGTGAAGGTATTGTCGATAAGAAGACACGAAATGGTGATAATAACAGATAACGTATTAATCATTAAATCATTTTATTTTAATTTATTTTCGATTTCTTTTCGATGTTTTCGATGTTATCTTCCAAACAATTTTCGTTTAATTCTCCAAATCTATGGACTGTTGGTCTGCTGTGAGCCCTCTTTATTCTAATCCCATTATAACCGTTGCGAACATTTGGGACATAGTCTTCATCAGTCAGTGAACAGTAGGCCTAACACTGGGCTCCGATTATGTGCATTATGTGCGGATTGCACTCTCATTGCACTGGTATTGCATTCGCATCACTGGTTTTGAGCGATGGATGCGATCCAAGTGTTTGTTAAGAGATCAGTGAACTTATTACAACTCCGGCTCTCTTTCTCTCCCACTGACTGCACACAAACCTCCAGTGCATTAACGACTAGTAGTAGTCAAGGAAACCAATCGAACCGACACACAAGCGATTCGAGGCTGACTTTTCTCAAAGAAAGCCTCAATTATCACATAAATGCAATTTTATAGTCACTATAACCGACATAATTGCAAATGTCAGGAGAAATGGCCAAAAATGTGCCAAATTGTAGCCCAATCTGTGCTCTCAACACATTCGACACCGACTTTACAAACAAATTGAAAATTAATGGAAATCTTTTCTATTCATTTGATTTCATTTCTATTCATATAATTTATCACAAATTATATCTGAAAATCAGTTAAAGTCCTAAATATTATATTATACTCAAACTCAAGTCAATAATTATGTCATACATTATAAGGGAATACTTTATTTCCCACACAATCAGACAATCATACGATTAGACAACTTATTAGAGTCTAAAGAATCTTAAATCAAATCAAATCAAATGTTTAATAATTATTATAAGTTTTCGATTAATCATTAAATGATTAAAAAATAATTAATAATTAATACAATTTTAATGAAAAAACGTCTTAATCTTATTCTCACTGTTTTTTAATTGAATTGTTTTTTAAAAGAATAAAAAAGTGATAAAATTGTTTAAACGAATACAATATACGAATATAATAATCAATAGGAGAGACATGAAAGACATGAATGAACTAATTATAATAATAAACTAATATAATATAAATGATAAATAATATTCTCTGAAAAACTTGTTTCTCATAACTAATTAGTTTTCTTCTGTACTCTTATACTCTCTTTTCTGTAAGTTATTCATTATTTTTGATTTTTATTCGTAAAAAAACTTATCGGAGAGAAATAGTAGAGAGAAATAGAGAGAAAGATAGAGAACTGAGAGAACTGTTCGCCAAAAGAAGGAATTTATTTATTCTTAGTTTTGGTTTTGTTGTTGTTTTGCTTTATTTATAATTCATTCGCAATAAAAAAGACATTGAATTTGAATCGAATGAAAAATGATCGCAATATTGTTGTTCTTGTTTTGCTGTCTGTATTTCACCTCAATTTTCGGAACTGAGAACACATTTAAAAACATTAAAACACAAACAAAACAAAACAAAACCAACAAAAAAGAGTCGAAAGAATTATACGAATAAAGAGTTGTATTGAAAACAAAAACACAAATCCGATGAAAAAACACTGAAATTAATGCAAATATTCTTCGGATTTAAAAACAAGTTCTTCAATGAATTAAATGTTATGTTATGTGAACTCAATTATGTTCCTTAAGAGCCATTCAATCACTAAATTATTAATCAAATGCGAGTCAACTCTCGAAAAGTAATAACAAAAAAATTGTTATTAAATATAATTCAGGGAATAATGCGATCGCTTTTCACATCAGGAAAGAAGTTATCAGAAAAACGTATATTAAAAATAAGTTTATTATTAATGACAACCAAATGATTAATTCCTTCAAATAAGTATTGAATAATAAGATTTGATATTAAAATGATATTAAAATTTTCAAATGAAATAATGGATCCAATTATTGACTCAAATAAAAGCTGAACTCAAATAAGACTTCTTTTTATATTTAAAGAAAATATTCGAAAAACTTATCGAAAACATGAATCAGTTTTAATGGAAATCTGTTTCAACTGAAGAACTGAAGGAAACCCATATTTTTAGATAAATAGAGAGAAATATTAAATAATAATAAAACTATCTTTTATTAAGAAATCAGTTCTCAAAAGCTTTGAGCACAGAATAGCACTGAAAAGTCGATTCAAAGCTAACGATTATAATAGATTTTTAGCTCAAATATTATATATCTTAACGGATGTGTTGTTCATCTCATATCTGACCAGAGATTGATTGGAATATCATTTAATAAATTGTTTAATCGATCGTAAGTTAAGAGAAAACCACTGAAAGCCTAACAATAACTGATGTTTTGCTGACTTAAACTCTCATTAATATCAACACTGAATGTAAGTCTTTATGAGTTTAGAAGAAAGCGTTACATAAGATAACGACTAAAAGGAGGAAAAGCCTAAAGTTATGCCCACATCTGATATCCGATGGACTTATTATCGATTCATTGATGAGTTGCGACTAAATTATTATTATTTATTTCATTTGAAACACAAACTCCATATCAATAAGAAAAGGAGGGAAAGACTTACATTAGAATCAATTTATGGAACAAATTATATTTAATCTGATTTTCGAACACAAATCCGACCTTTCGATGAGTTTTTGCCAATAAGTCAGACAATTGTTTGTTTTGTTTTGTTCTTAAACTGTAATTAACTTTTGTTTTTATAAATCATTTTTAGTGCAATCATTTAGTGATCACTTTTACCACACAATTGACAGATAAAAGTCGAACCACTCATATACTCGACGATTGTCACCAATTTTTAGTTTTAGGAATCCATTGATATTTATGTCATTTCCTTCAAGTATTTGATTTCTTTTGCCATTTCGTCAAAAATGAGTCAACAGTTTCGATATGAATACCTGAAACCAATCAATATATTAGGAAATCCTTCAAAGTATAATCACTTTAGAGGACATACCAGCAGTCTTTGCGACTCCGTCTGCATTTAGTGGCCATTTGTCAAACGAGTGAGTAAGCAGTGAAACCATTGGTAGACCATAAACTAGTTTTCGATCAGTTTTGGTGTTTTGATTCAGAAAATTACAATATTCTAGTAATTCAAAGAAATCGAAGGCATCTCTTTCCCTACGCTTCGGGTATTTAATTGGAGATAAACTCGCTTTTTCCGTATCCTTCGGGTATTTGATAACTCGATTTCCTCGGGATAGCTCTTCCTCGAGCCAACGAATAGCTTCTCTGGCATTAGGACTTGTTTTCTTCATTTGATCCAAAACTGACAAAACTGTTAAACAGAAAAAAGTTTAGAAAATTCAATCGAAAGAATCACTGTTTGGAAAAAATACCGATTTTGGGCACAACTATAATGAATTGTTTGCTGTGCGTCAGTTCCTTAACGAAGTGCAAGTGTTCGCAAAAAGTACTCGAGTCTAACACCATATATGGCGGCAATTGTGGCGCAAAACTAACGTCTTTCTCGAGTTGATTCACTTCAGCCTAAAATCGAATCAAAAAATTAGTGAAAACTCAATAATTAAATGAAAGAGTGATTACTTTAAGCCAAAGGTGAGCCATATTCTGCATAAACTTCTTCTGTTTCTTCATATCGTTGAATGAGTTCTGGACTTCGACGTCAACAGGACTTCCCGAGTGAAGAGACGACGGAATGAATATCGAATTATTCTCAGACCAGGTATTGACCCCGAAATGGTTGAAATGTAATCCATTTGAATAACTATTGAATGAAAATCGATTTTCATTTGAATCAAAAGCTATTCCGTAAACGTTTGGACACTCTTTGAGGAAATGGAGGAATGCTATCATCGATTCGATATATAAAAATCCTTTCTCTCTGTTATTCAGCGAACGCTGACTATTGAATGAAAGAGATTTGAATGAAGTCTTCAAACATTTGATGTTCGAAAGGCTTAGATCTGATGTCAGCGGAAACTTCTGTCGCCATTCGATTCCCAAACATCTGAATTCAGACAATTCGGGAAAAGAAGTCAGTATTTTCTGTTCGATATTAAGCAGAGTATTCGCAAAATTGACGAACTCTTCGATACAGAGCTGTAATTGACTTGAAATCAGTGATAATAGATTGGGATTCGATCGAAGCCAATCCCAAAACATCTTAATTGTCGGTAAATAACTCTCATTGAGGACATAGTTTAGTATCTCTTCAGTTGGAAGAACAGATGAGACCAAAGTCTTCACTCCAATGGCTTTATTGGGCAAAGGGTTTTCCTCATCGCTACTAATTATAGTGACGTCCAAATTATCGGAATCACTTTCATCGTTGGTATCACTTAAATCTGATCCAATTTCGAGCGCATCGATTGTACTCAAAGCTGTTTCTTCCAATTCGCTCAGCTCTGAGTCGTCGTCGTCTAAACTCAAGGCATTCTTGTCTTCATAATTGATGGCAGCCTTACGTCTTCTAAGGCGTGACAGCGCTCGACGGGGAGACAGGTCTGGAGTGTTCTCTTTGGACATTCTGGGACTCAGATTAGAGACACCGTTCAGTTTGAATGAATCCAAACCTAACTTTGTTTTCAAACTTTGATGGGTTGACGACATGACAGCCATCATATAGTTTATACAAAACGTCAGAATCATTGAAAGCGTTTGATTTGTATTCGAAGGTCCAGAAGAAGAGCCCAACTCTTCGACGCGATCGACGACAAGCATCGTAATGACTGCCACTTCAAAAGTGATGGAACAGGTCATGAAAGTCGGCATTTGATCTGTGGTTAACTTCGGCTGCAATTTAAACGCTTCGTTCAGTGTTTGCAACACTTCTTGAAGTATTGGTAAAACATTTTTGTTGAGTTCACTATCAGATGGCTTTTGGAACCAATACTGACGACAGAACTTAAGGAAATAGAGGATCGACCGCTTAATCAGTTTATAACTCTCGTCAGAGTTGGATTCGGCCTCCAATTCAATCAGTCGTTTGTCATTGTTTTCGAGAATTCTTCGCAAATTGTTTTCCGCGCCTTCAAAGGGCTTATCGCAGGTCAGGCTATAAACAAAATAAACATTAATTCTGGCCTTAATTTATGACAAACACTGCATACCATCGCATATAATAATAGACGGAATCTAAACCATAATTGTTTGATTCAGAGAGTGTTCCCAATTGGTTGAAAGGCATTCCTATATCAGGATTCCAAATGAGAGCCAAATCGTAGAAACGAATGGCCAGTTCTCTGTAACCGTTCACTTGAAGATCAAACAGATATCGGGCTAAGTCTCCCATATATATCAGTATTCGATGGATTGCGCTCTGAGTCCAAGTCTTCACTTCTTCGTTGACCGGTTGGCGTTCACGAGAAAACTCATCGATGGTATGTCCGCCACTTATGTATGGCATCAAATTCTGAAGACTTATGGAGTAGTGCTTTGATAGACCCAAAAGTAAACTATAGTATAGACCGAAACCAGTGGTCAAATGGATCTGAAGGAGAGATAAGTCCGAAGAAGACATTCTCTGAAAGATATTAATCAAAATAAGTATCAAATGTTTTGCGAAATAATAGGAAAACCTTTTTGTTTAATTTGTAGAACTGAGTCAAGTCGTGGTAACATCGCTTCCAAAGAAACTCTTCAGCTCTTCGTCCGAATTCAATGGGAGAGGAATAAAGAATGGTTTCGCACAACTCTTTAAGTCTGTCTCTGCTCTTAATCGTCGACTCATTGAATGCATATTTCAATGAATTGGCTGAAGATATGCCGGACTCCAACTCTTTTGATATTTCGATGACTTCCCTAAAAATAAGACAAAATTAAAGATATTTTTGGAAACAATAAAAAAGAGAATTCATTAAAAACAGAGATAATTGTTAATCAAATCAAATAATCGATTGAATGTCTGTTTAATTAGTATTTGAGTTCTGATGAAATTGAGACCAATTATGAGGAAATGAAACTATTTTTGCGTTCAATTTATGGCAATTTTTTCACTCATTTTGAGTCCAATTATTTGTTTGTATTTAAAGCCAACAAATAAATACTTTAATTAGAGATTGAGTTCAAGCAATTGATAAGACATTAAAAACACTTTTGGCTTAAATTGATATCAAATTAATTAAAAATTAAATCAATTAATCATTGAATTAATACCTGAACAGACGGGTCGAGTCGTGTCTGTTTGTCGGACCCCTGATCGACGACCTCTTCATCGCTGACTATGAAATCATTGTCTTTTGAATTGAATGTCACAAAAAGCTGTTGTTTGTCGTCATTTCAATCACAATCAGAAGTGAATTAAACGAAACAAATGATAAGATTTTTAGTGAATTGCATTCAATGCTTTCCATTACTATTAGTCCATATCATTGCCTAATAGTGTAATGCATTCAATGTTATCATTCGCTTACAACCAATAAAACGAGTCAATAGTTTGCGCCCTCTTATGACTCATGAACTCTATTAACGATTTTCATACGACAGTCCTCTCGATTGAAAATCAATTGATTCCTGGATTCAGATAACATTTAATTCGTTTTAATTTCAAATTATCTCAAAAATAATTTCTTTGATTTATGTATTTTCGGTTTGTTTTACGCCATAAACCAGTTTTGATGTTATTTACAGTCATATGATTCGGAGGAAAACTTTTTAAAAGTGATTGCAATTCAAGATCTGTCGATATTTTTGCCAAAATTTTCCAAATTTATTGCAAATCATTGATTAGTTATTCATAAAATCGATTTCACTCTCGAAAATTGAATTTGATTTTCACGTTTTTATATTAAATTTCATGTATTTATCTATTTTTATCTATTTTTCAATTGAAGGTTTGCGCACATTTACTATCTGTTGAAATGAGATTAACCTAGTTTATAGTTTAGTTCTGTTCAGGAGTTCTTTTATCTGTTTTATCCATTCTTATACCGGAATTACCAAAATGGGAATTGTAGTACAGATCGAGTTGGAGTCAATACATTAAAATTACTTTTGTTGCAATGGGTTGTGGTTCGGTTATACACACCATTGAATTGACCACAATATTGCAAATGTGGGCAAATCTTATGCTTTTTCTTACTTTTCTTTACTCTTTAAAAAAAATTATACAATTGTTTGGCATTTACTCCGTTTGGGAAAAAATAATAATAAAAGTGAGTCCCAAATACTCACAACTTTTTCCATTCAATTTTCACAGAATAATATGTTCTCGATATTCAGGCAATTGTGTAAAATAGACTCGAATATTGGAGTGACTATGAGGTAGATCAATTTAAAGGTTCATTAATATTTACAAAAAAGTCAATTCAAAGTCAAAATACGATTAATAAATAGTTGAAGTGGTTATTAATAATTAATGGGGAGTCAGTTATAGTTAAGTCCCGCATCATTTGACTGCTAAAATAAACACGTTATGAGATAACCTTGTTTATCTCACTCTCATAGAAATATCTCTCTCTGAAATACATGGCAACAAACCTATTTTATAACCAGGAATACATATTTTCTGTCTTCAATATCTCATGACATGATATGATTCACCAAATGATAAATTACTAGACATTCAAAATATTTTTATAAATCAACAGAAGTTTAAATAAATGGCAAAAATATTTGTTTAATAAAGTATTGTATAAACAATTACGAGAAATGAAAAATAATTGAATCAAATGACTTGTTTTACGCAATTAAATCAATAGTTAAAACACTTTTAATGATTAATTTACTTAAAATAAAAGTATTGTCAAAACACTGTTTTTAAAGTAACGTTAGGTCTGAACGAAACTAAAAGTTTTTTAAAGGGAGAGTCCGGGACTGACGTCACTCCATATGAGATTTTTATCGTTTGGGTTGAGTTCAGTGTTTAGTTCAGTGTTTAGTGTTGTTTAGAGTTGTTTAGAGTGGGCTTTGTTTCACTGTTTCACTGCTTAAGACTAAACTCTGGTGCAGTTCTTATGAGTCATTTAAAGTCCAATCGTATGGAAAATAAACAATAATTTCCTTAAAATCACTTAAAAGGCATTCAATCGGAAATTTGAGCCATAATTGAATGAAATGACACTCTTTTTAAATCAACTCTTGTTTTATAACTTATTTTGAATGTTTTGTAAACTTCTTCATAACCTGAGTGTAATGTCAACTCTCGTCTTCTTGAATGTCAATTAATATTTGAGACAATTATCAAAACTTTTGTGTCAATGTCTCCGCAAATGCAAACTGTGAAGAACCCGATGTACCGAACGGTCACTTTGGAAAAGGACGCGTCGGGAGAGCTCGGCATTTATATCACCGGCAAAGTCGATGTCAATGGATATTTGGGTTATGTTGTGGCAGACCTGGAATACGGCGGACCCGCGTATCGGTAATCACTTTAATTACTCATTTTTATGGGACTTTTGTTCAAAACATTTCTAAGAATTATTTCTATAAATAACTCGTTATTTGATTTATGATCTCTTTTTTGGCTCCAATTTTCCTCAAAACTCATGAAGAGTTGTCTCAAATATATTTATTTGGTTTTGTCTTTCATTTAATTTGATATTCATTTAATAATTTGTTTTTCATTCTTAAAATGATTTCAAGTGTTATCTCATAATATGTTTTGAAATTTATTATTAAATGAGTTTCAAAACTAAAGACTTTTGTCTAAAGCTATCAAATGATAAATAATATGATATATCCTTCTCTCAGATAATTGTTTCTATAATTGTCTTTAATTTCAAATAAGTTTTTTATAATCAGATAATAACTGGTTTTGAAATTAAAGAAGTGTTTGCTATGACTTTCATTGAGTGACTTCTCTGAGAGCTGTTGTTATCGTCAAAAATAATTCATTCAAAAAGTGATTTATTTTATTAGTCTTTGAATTTCTTTTAATATAAAAGCGAATAATTAGAGAAATTTTTCATCTGTTGAGGCGTTTAATGAGATTAGGATCTAATTTAATGCCACAAACCATTTAACCATTTGCGGACTTCTGTCGGTTTGTAGATAACGTCCGTCTCCTCTCTAACCGATAAAAACCCGAAATAACTTTTAGTAATTATTTTTCTGAATTTCAATCAAAAGATTTGAAACTTTTTATATATTTTTATTTTCTTTCTTTTGATTCAAAATTCGGAATAAAATTAGTATTTCTTTTCATTTGAGTTATTTTTGTCGAAATCATGAATTAGTAATTGAGTCGATACCCAATAATTGCGATTCAAAGCATATAATTAATTGATTTCTTGTATTTAATAAAATGTGTTAACTCTTAAACATATTTCCGAAATACAAAAGGGATTTCTTTTTGTACAAAAGTCTTGACCCAAAAAGCAATATTCGTTTTTTCACTTTCTATTGTATTCAAAGTTAATATAATTTTATTATATCTTTCAATCTATTGATTACTAAAATGTGTTTAATAACTGAGAAATACTTAATAAATATGCAAATTATTAAATGCGAGGAAATTTTGTTTTTGAATTTTCAATAACTCTTTTAATTGCTCTTTGATTTGAAGATAATTTTAGTTTACGTTAAGATTACTATAATTTAATGGCTTTTAATAAAAAATTCAAACTCCGACTGAGTTAAGGGTTAATAAAATGTTTGAAATTTTGGAAACTATTTTAACTAACTTTAAGTCAAATAAAAATTTGAAGAAAACATAAAAAAATATTTGAATTAAAATCAATTAAAGATTAAATTCTTGAAATTCAGGACTAAAGCCATTGATAAAGACGACGAAGTGTTGGCTATTAATGGCATAGTTTTGAGAGGTCTTCAGTTGGAAGACGCGTTAAGACATTTGAGGTGCAGCGACAGAGTCGTACAAATCATTGTAGCGAAACAAAAGCGGGTAATTATCTCATTTCAGATCTCATTATTGGTTAGACATTAGCCTATATTTTAATCGATTTGTTTGTACTTCAATACAATTTAGTCCGAAGTGTCGAACATCGAAATCACAACCAATTCATCCAACGTTGACATGAATTTCACAAAAGAGTCAAATATTAATAATAATAACAATAATTGCAATAATAGTAATAATAGTAATAATAATAATAACATTAATATAAATAACAATAATATTAGTGATAATAATGTGGCAAAAGTGCAAAAATCAAAGTTCTATACGAAATTCACTTCCGATAAGAAGTCTTCTTTTGGTGCCTTTCAGTGGCTTTTAAATCAAAAGAGAAAATGTTTGTCAAATTCAAAGAGCTTTTCAAACGATTCCAGCAAAACCTCCTCTAAAGCAAATGTGACCTCAAGTCAGTCGCCGACGACTGCGACAAATAATAACTCAAAATCAAATGGAGATTATAGTCTGAGTCCCATTGAAACACAAAATGGGACTCAAACTCAACAGAAGTTATCTACTCTTTCGAGAATGACTCTCAACAGGAGCTCTCGACCCGTTTCAACCCCCGACTCAACTGATGGTATTAATCCAAAACTCAATTCAAACGTAAGTTTAAATAATTTTTAATTTGAAAACAATATATTGAATTTGATTTTCAGAGCGGAGGCGGCATTTGGACCCTTCCCCGCAAACCCAAAGAGGACAGATCTCAGCAAAATCTCACTCTTAAAACAGTTGTATACCAAAAGGGTCCGAATAATTTAGGTCTCGGATTCAGTATTGTTGGCGGAATTGACTCTCCGAAGGGCCAAATGGGAATATACGTCAAAACAATATACCCTAACGGACAGGCGGCTCAGTTCAACAACTTATTCGAAGGTTTGAATGACTTTGACTCAGTTCTCACCAATCGATTGAATATATTGATTACTTTTTTATCAAAAGGCGATCAGATATTCAGTATTAATGGACAGTCAACTGAAGGTCTGACACATTCGGAAGCGTTGGCTATATTTAAGCGAATAAAAAGAGGAGACGTTGTCCTCAATATCGGCCGCCGAACAGACGTCGTCCTAAACAGGTATGCAATCAATTAAAGCTTTTTTTATTGTTTGTTTATAAACAATATCTGATCGAATGTCTGTCCCATTAGTGGTAAAAACTCGAAGTCGTGCTCAAACCTCGATCTCATTACTTGACTCATGTATTAACTCATTACATGTCTTACACTTACTATCATATTATTGGCTAAAAATTCATTCATTATTTTTCCGTAAATTTTTCTTTTTATATAAAATTTTATTCGAAATTAAATTAAATTTTATTTAATTTGGATTCAAATCAATGAATAATTTCTTATATTTTATTAAATTTTATTAAAGAAAATACAAATAAAATTAAAATTGAATTAAATATTGATTTATATATAGAACTCAATGATTAATAATATCTCAATTTAAGAGTTGTTTTTCGTGTGAAATGAGTCCTGATTTCGATGAGAACTCAATTGATTAATAGTCCGTTATATGAGATGTGCGTCAATGCAGTTGTGAATCGTTATCTTCTGTGTGTACTATAGTCTGGTGTAACATAAGACCGAGTATTCCGTGTCTGTTAGCCATACAGAACCTAATCTTCATTTCTCTCTCCAAGAGGTCGTCCAGTTTGAGCCACTGCTGTATCCTTTCGGCGTCTAATTCAGCTCTTCTTAACTTTTCCCACATATGGTGTTTATTGCACTTCTTTTTAAGAACTCTACAGAACCGGCCCGAGTGCTCGAATGGACAGGTCTCAGATGGTAGGGGACAACCACATACCTCGTCGTCAGTTATTTTAGGATCTTTCGAGTGTTCGGGACATAGAAGTCGTAAACTGAATGCAAAATATTTTTGGATTAAATACTTGAAGCGAAAGATAGCCTCTAAGATAGGACCTGTCTGTGCAGTAATGACTGCTCACAGCGTGGGGTAAAGCCATTCGTATTGAATTACATTTCAGTGGTTTTGTATTTCTAATAAATTCTCTCTTTTGGACTCAAAAATAGATTTTAAGGAATAAAAGGAAATAGTTTTCCATTTAGTCGTTAATTAGGGCTTAATTTGGGTCTAATTTTACAGTTTTATCGCATTTAAGCAAAATTTTGATAAAATAATTGAGTAGTTCTGCAGTTTTAGCGCACAGTTAGGCATAAGATAATTGTTTTATTCAATAATCACAAAATCCTGAGTAATTCTGAGTAATGGTTGGACTTATGGTAAGACTTACCGCTTGCAATAAGTTCTTTGTTGAGGATTATAGACGTCACAGAATACTGTCTGTCCTTCTATTTTGGTCTTAAATATTGAACCGAAAGATGTTTGGGACTCATATTTGTTATAACATCTCTCCATATGTTTGAGCGCCTATTGTTTGAACAGAATATTTAAAAAATGAATAAAATATTTATAGAAATAAACGATTGAAACGAATTCTCAACAATTATTTCACTCAGAATAAGAGCCAATTGTCGTGATTTCAATGGGATTTCAATTAATATATCATTAATTAAATCAGAATTAAATGTAAATCCAAAACAATTACCAGTTTTTGATTGATTTCATGACCACAGGTCACGCAATATATGCTGAGTTCAGTCTCCGCCTCATTCTCTGCTTCGTTGGACTCCTCTTCAGTCATAGGGGGAGTGTTTTTCCCTTTTGTTATGAGTACTTCCAATTCTTTCTGTCTTTGATCCAATTCTGATAATATTCTTCGCGCCTCCTGTTGTTCAGTACGAATACCTTCGAGTGCTTTCTGACTCCGTTCGTCGGCTTCGCAGGGAGTGCTCTGCCATTGTCTGATCCGATGCGGAAGTATTTCATAGATTCGATTATTTGCTAATTTGGTTCCGCACTCATCCGAACAATACTTGGATCCCTTCCGAGAGGTGTTTATACATCCCGGACCGTAACACTGTTTGGGACCGGTATCCACTTCCACGATATGCTCCTTATTCTTCTTATGAGTCTTTTTATTTGTTTCATCTTTTCTTCGATGTCTCGAACGAACGGTTGAATTCTTATAGGGTTTTCGCCCCCTTTTCTCTTTCTTCTCCTCCTTTTCCTTTCCGACGGGTCGACCCCTTTTGTTCTTATTAGTGGGTTCTCTGTGTTTCTTATGAATTGGTTCATCGAAGAAGTCCTCGTCGTCGTCATCCGATTCAAAGTACTTTTTAGTGGGCTTTCTATCGATTGGAGTATAGTCGGGATCCCTTTCATATCGATTGAGAACTTCTTCGGGTTCTTTGGCAGAAGAAGTACTTGTTTTTTGATCGGTTGGATAATTACTGAGAAATTGTCTGAAACTTTGAGTAAAAGGAGTTTCTGTCTCTGATTTCTGTCTCTTTTGTTTTTTGCTTTCTTTGAACACAATCTGAAGCTTTGGATCTTTTTCGCGACACATAAGACAATAGAAATGTTGAATACGTTTTGCATATTCTTGAGTAATACTAATACAGTTCCCGTGAAACCATTCCTCACATTTATCGCATCCAATCATAAATCTATTGGTGTCTGCCGTCCGACAAATGCAATACAACTTTTCGGTCTCTTCGGGCTCCGAATCTTCGATCTCTCCCTCAGACATGTCGTCATTCTTCGCCATTTTACTGCTGCTATTGGATCTGTTAAAATCACCGAATGAACTCATTTCGATGATTCACTAAAAAAGATATTAATTTTAATTAAAATTATTTAATTTGAAAAAATGAAAATCACTTCACAAATGACTTCAAAACAAAAACAAACAAAAAACAAATTGAAGTTCAAATGAACTGCAGATTACAAACAAATAATTTGATACCTTTTAAAACTATAACTCAAGAAATAAGTAATTATGAAAAGTACTAAATGTTAGCACATCCTTGTTTATTAACGTATTGATAATATTTTTGAATATTTCATATTTATCTTGCAAATTGATAATATTTTCAATCTTTTAACCTTAAATTTGGAAATTTTGTAAAACATTATCAGAAATTTAATTTCTTTTTAGTTGTTTTATTCATTTTTAAGTAATTATTAAAATTTTGAATCATTAGTGAAATGAAGTGCTGTTTGTCGTAATTGATTGTGATTTGTGTGCAATCGTTGGGAGTGTTTTACGACAAATACATTTCCGACAAATTGTTTTAATTCAGTTTAGGATTAGATTTAATTCAATTGATTTTCACCAATACTTTTGGCCAAACATTTGTTTTCAAACGATTCTGTTCAATGAATTTCTGTGATTATAATTAAGATTAATTTCAAGCAATAAATCACTTGTTTTTCTTCATCTGTTTTTTTGAGTCAAAATTTCTGTCTAAAAATAATAATATTTTGGTAATTATATGCTCTGAATAATCCTAACCTCTGATGAAAAATGTGTCAAATGAATGATTAATTTATTGTTGATCGCAGTATAGATGTCGGCGACATTGCGTCCATACCTGATGGCTGTTCGCCGAACCCTGGAAGCGGCCATTTGTTTGGTTGACTTCAATTCACAAGTTGTCGAAAGACATAATAAGCCGGAGATCGAAGTCAGGAGTAGTAAAGAACTGATTCTTAATCCAGTTGTGATCAGTCGTAACGAAAAGGAGAAGGTTTTGATTGAGTCGAGCATTAATTCTGTGCGGATTTCCATTTGTATAAAACAAGCCGATGAAATCGAAAGGATTTTGTGCCACAAATTCACCCGATTTATGGCTATGAGAGCCGACAACTTTGTTATTCTGCGCCGAAAGCCGGTCACCACTTATGACACACAACGGAAAGCCATTGGGAACAACACAGACGTCAATAACGGAGTGGAGAGCGGTTACGACATATCATTCCTGATCACTAACTTTCACACGGAATCGATGTATAGATATAAGATAATTGACTTTATTATACACTTTATGGAAGAAATTGATAAAGAAATCAACGAAATGAAACTCGCGATCAACGCCAGGGCCCGAATCACCGCCGAAGAGTTCCTCAAAAAGTTTTGATTAAGTACTTTAGGATCGAAACCATTAAATGGTTGGGTTGTTGTGTGAGCCCTCAGATTGTCTTATTATTTATGTGTCAATCATTTCCTAATTATTTTCCTTAAAAACCAGTTATTCTTCAAAATATTGTTTAAAATTATTTAATATTTAAATTATTTTTAATTTTCTGCCAATAATTATGACTTTAAGTGACTTTAATATGATTTTAACACTTTTTTAAATTACTTTAATAACCAATAAATTGAAAAAATTAATGCATTTTTAGTTTATTTTTCACAAAAATTAATTACATTTCGATTAAAATTTTGAGAAAAACCTAAACTTACTTTCGATTCAAAAATTGGTTATAAATCCTAAAAGTTATTGATTTTTATTTGAATAAAAAAAAGTATTGATTTGTTAATCATTTTCATGTATTCAATGAATGAATGAATTTTGAAATAAAGATTTTTTGAGATTTCAGTCAAAGTCTGTGAAATTTTATCCGAAAATTGGATGAAATGATTGAAATAATAACTCGTTTTGTGAGGTTTTCAGAGATTTCAGATTCAGTCGATTCAATGATTGGATAAAAAGTTATTTTTTGATTATTTGATGGATTTTTGCTTATTTTTCTCACACAAGAAGTCAAATGAAATTTTTGTGTTATTTTCGGAGTCTTATTATGTTATTAGAGATGAAACGACAGGAAAGCAATTGAATGTAATTTAAAATACAATTTTTGCATAATTTTATCCTCGAGTTCAACACTTGTGGGCAGTTTTGAGCACTTGTTTCTTACGATCTTTTGGTAAATCCAATTGTTTGACTGCCTTTCCTATCACTGTCTTAAAGCTGATCGCATTTTCTCTGCAAATATTCTGAATATTATTTAAAATGATTTCAATTTTTTTCTCGAATACAGAAAAACTGATTTAAAATTTGAATGTTTATTGACTCGAAGTATGGCTTAAAAAGTTGTTTTCATGTCTTCCCAACACAATCGACTCAATCAATTCGTGAGTAATTTATTCGTAGAGTAAACCCAAGTTTAGTTGGCGTCGAGTAGTGCCGGAATATTGGCTGCCTTTGCCTCAGGTTAGACTCGATTACAATAGTATTTAACACATGTATGGAACTATCGGTTCAGTCAGTTATTCAGTCCTTAAATAATGATTTTATGAATAAATTATTTTCTCATTCAATGAACACATTATGCAATCAGAAGGGAAGGGAAGGCAGGAAAGGAACTGATATTCCAGTTATCTGTTTGTTGTTAGGATTTGGGATTCAAAGCCAAGTTTTCATTAACTAAAAGAAGATTTAAATTATCTTAAAATCAGAGCAAAAGAGTGTATAAAAAGAGTATAAGAGTAGAAAAGAATATAAAAAGTTTGAAACAAAATATTCATTCGTTAGTCGTTTAAATTAAATGCGTTTTTCTCTTGTTTTTATGTTTTTATTTTAATTCAAATTAAAATATAGTTTAGCCATAGTTTGGGCCTTTAATGCCTGTTCTCAGTGTTCTGAGCTGTTCTCGAGTAATGAGATCCAGATTTTCTTGATTTCAATCATGACTTGTATTGAATGAGCAAAAAATGTTAATTCAAAACGAATCCAATAATTAGAAACAGAAATAATATTAATATTAAATGATTTAATAATCGATTAAATACCAGTTCTCTGGCTGTTCTCTATGAGTGGAAAGCCCTTGAAAATCTACCTGACATTTGGTGTGTTTGTTGGGCAGTTCGCGCTCTGGGCTCAGTGTAACACTGGCTTTGCTTAGCATTAGAGGAGTCAGTGGCGGAGTAGGACTGGTATAGTGACTGGTGGGCCACCAAATACTTTTGAAATACTTTTAAAGATATACCGGTTTTTACGCTCAAAGTATTTCCAAATCCATTATATAATAGTCTCACAAACGTCACACTCGAGTGAATACAACAACTGATTGTCTCGCCTTCTCTTATGCCATACCAGAGTCTTAGCCCATACCGCAGTTCATTCCTTAGCCATTCCAATACCATTCCAAAGTGATTCGATTGTGAAGCCATAAAATAGCTTCTCTCATACCAGTCCCAAACCGCTATTTCATAGTTGAGAGTTACTCTTATGTGGTGGCTATGGAAACAGTATCTGTATTGGTCTGTATTGGACCAGAGTTGAAGTTGTGTCTGAATTGGGACAGACAGCCATAAGCAGAGAGCATCTTCTCTTTTTTGTTTTGATAGGTAGTCCTAATGGGTCTAATGGTTCGTGAGTTGCAATCAATTCATTTCTTGTGTAGCAGTTCTTGAGTTGCAATTCTGGTCGGTCCGGTTGACACTACATTGAGGAAGTGAACCAACTTATAACTGTTTGGGCATTTCAGGTGCTATCGAGTGGTGAGTAGTACTCAATATATTGTGAACAGAATACACATTCCATACCTGTTTAACGAGTCTAAGAGTATGAGAGACGACTCTAACAAAAAAATTAGTTGCAATAAAAATGACGTTTTCCTACAATCTATAGATTTGCTCGGATTCTGTTAGTAGTTCACTGTTTTGCATCTTTTCCAAGAGTTATACCCAACTGTGCACTCAATACAGTGTAAGACTTTGAACCAAATATTTCTTTCTCTTAAACCCGAAATCGATGCCATCATCTGATGATCTGATGGTTTGATATTATGTTTGAAAATAATTTGCAAAACAGTGTCTGAGTTCTGAATGTTTGAGTGAATGGCTTTGCTTTTGAGTGATTCCAATATTTGAGTGCTTTCAATGTCTTCAATGTGTTCAATGTCTTGAATGATTTGAATGATCATTATTTAATTGTCTACTACTCTGAGACTAGTTTAAGACTACTTTCAACTCAAGACAGCTATTCTTATGTCTTCTTATGTCAAACTATACTATGATTATTGTGAAAATAGTTTCTCTTCTCTTCGCTTGAATTGCACTCAAAATAATCTAAAAGTTAAGGTTATTGGCCATCAATTGATGGAAAAAGGGCGTACAGCCAGTGGTGATAGTGCTGTGCTCTCCAACCAATTTCTCAATGAAGCTAATGCTGAAGTAATACTGAAGTAATGCTCATTTCTCTGCTATAGAAGCAAAAGGAGAAGGAGAGGGCCAACTGAGCCATTCCCAGAGCCAACTGAGCCATCACTAGACCCAAAACATTGGGCTTTCAAAACATCGCGAGTTTTAACTGAAGGATAACTTTGAGCCAAACATTAACTCAAAACTCAACTCAAGAACTTTGTTTTGAAAATTACTTCTGGTCTTTGGATCTATTGTTTTACCACTACTTAAACAACTAATCGATTAAACGATTATATGATTCACTCATTTGAATGTTTGAACACTTGTTGTGAATATTCTTCGGTTTTATGTGTTTTAATAGAAGAGACGGAAACTATTGTATCGTTAAATAGTTGAGTGACTCAACGCAATGATGTGAAGCCGTGACGATAATACCTGTGCTTATGGTGTGCTTCTATTGTCAAACTAACTATTCTTTGGACATAACTTCAGATTAAAAACAAAATGAGTTCATATATTCAGCGAAAAAATTATGATTCAATTGAATGATAACTTGAGATAAGATTTCTTTTTTAATTGGACTACAATTGTTGTGCAATTCAATGGCGGGGGTCACCAACGGTGGCACAACTATTTTGCCAAATAGTTTCGCCGAATTCATAGCCGGTCCCAACTATAATCACGTGACAGTGGTCCAGGTTGAAGAGACTGAGCAAAAGAACCGCTTCGACGATGACTTCGTTACTGTCCTTCAAGTCGGCGAAGAGACTGACACCAGTATTGAGGAAGAGATCATTGTTTACCGACTGCCTGGAGAGCGCCTAGGTACTATTTCCTACTATTTCTATTATTTCATTTATATTGATTTATATCTGTCTATAAAGTCATTAAACTTTGTCCCAAAAAACAATATATTTAACCAAAAATATTCTTTTGTTATAAGGAATGGCTCTTAAGTTTGAGGGCGGTATTAATGCCAACGAAAAAATAAATAAAGTGTTTATTCAGAGCATTAATACAGACAGTCCCGCATCAAAGGTCAGGGGACAGAACTTGGAGTATCTCCGAGAAGGCGACCAAATAATGCAAATCGATGGCAAGTCTACGACAACCATGACTCGGCTCGAGTGCATCGGATTGTTAAGGGATGCGCCCGTCTGTATAAAAATACGTGTGAGAAGAGATAGCACCTGTCATACCACGCATTCCTCTAATGATAGTCCAGTGAATTCACACAATACGAGCCTTAACTCCAGTCCTAATCAATCAGAAACGGCTAATAACTCGTTATCAAAAGGGAACAATTGGCAAAAGAAAGCGCCGAAAGTGCCGCCACCGGTGCCAAAGAGGTCGCAAACAACTATTCTTTCATCTAAAAGGAAAAGCGTTAATAATTGTCTGACGCGTTCTGACAGTGATTGCGATCCAATAGAAAAGCCTCCGCGAAAGAAGCTGTCCCAACCTCCACCTCTGCCTCCGAGACGGCCCAAAGTTCCGCCTCCGAAGCCTCCGAGTGTGAGGAACGGCGAAACAGAAGAACAAAACTGCCAGAACTCGCAAACCATTAAACTGTCAGAAATCGAGCTCAACATCGATGCTATTGAGACAAATGCCACAACTCTTGAAGCCAACGATCTGATAGTCGAAGAAGTGATTGAAACAAAATTGGGACAAAATAACCAAAAACAAATTGAATCCGAAAATAAATCGACTGAACCCACTCTTCCTTCAGAGCCAGACGTCTATTTAGATTTATTGGCAGATGAGGACCGACTGGTATTCAAATCATTTCTAGTTTTTGCTCTAAATTTCAAATTCAGAATTCATTACAACTTTTTTCACCTGATTTTTCTCTTTTCTCATAAAAACAGTTAATTGAATCCGAATCAGATGACACCGGTTCCAGTGTTTCAACAATAATCGAGAGGTTCTCCAGAACCAGTACAGCCAACTCCAGCTTTTCTGATCACATCAGCAAAACACCGACTCTTGATATCGTCGGAAGAGTTCTCAGCCCTTTCGAGAAACTCGAGCGAGAGTTGGATCAAAAGGAAGCCCTTCAGGCGTTTGTCAATAAAGCGGCAGCAGTTCTGATGGCCGACGAAGACTTGCGAAAAATTACTGAAGAGAGTCTGAGTGACAAACAAATAGAAACATTTGATATGGATGTCGAAGAATATGTCGAGAATTCAAGTCTTGAATTTTGCGAACAAAATTTGGTTAATATTAATGCAAATGAAGTGTCGAATGAAATGCTGCCAAACGTACAAATCATTGTTCCTCCCGAAGAGTTTTGCAATCAGACAATTGACTCTCAAGAGCCAAAAGTTTGTGACTCTACACCAAAATTGTCCGAAAAACCCATAAAAGAAGAACAAAAATTTGATACAAAAGCCATGACTCAAATGACAGAATCTTCGGTATCTGAGAGCTGTTTCAAAAGACTTGAAACCTTTGATCTGAACCTCATCGACGACAATGACTCGATTGCGAGTGAAATGGAATTCATCGATAAAATACTGAATGAAGTGGAAAACGAACAAAAGTCACAGCAATTATTGGTTTCCCAAATAGAGGATGAAATCGAAAGAAAGGACTTCGAAGAAGAAAATCTGATCATTCCTTTGGATGCACCGATTGATATGAATGTCGTGTGCAATGAAATAAACGATACTTCAATCAAACCAATAATCGAAGAGCAGATCAAATGTGAAGAAACGAAAACAAATGAAATGGTTTTAAGAGATGAGTCTCAGAATGACATCGAAATGATTGATGAAAGCAATAAAACTATTGAAGAAAAAGTCGATTCAGTTGTGAATACCTTAGAAGCTATCGATTCAATAAAAGCCTCTTTTGAAGCCAATGACAACATCACTGGTAATGAACTTAATTGTGATAATGAAAAAGATCTGTTCGGAGACATCGATGAACTTAATCGTGAGATCGAAGCACTCGAAGAACTGGTTGAATATGAAATCAAAATGGAATCTCTTAAGGAATCTCAGAATTCAAAGACAAAAGAAGATAAAGAAAACTTGACGTTCAATATAAGTGAAGAAACTGTGAATAATTCCAATCATAAGAAATCTGAAGACAAACCGACCAAAAGAGTAGTGGAGAGAGAAAATTCAGTGCAATCACAAAACGGTAACAAATACTCGCCTCCGATGTCTCTAATTCCAAGACGACTGCCATCAGCGACACCTCGAAAATCCATATCATACGGTAATTTGCCAGCACTTTATGCCTCCTTCAAGACGCCCGACAAGAAGCCGAGTCTTATCCCGAGACCCGTCTCTAAAACCAATATCAACTCCACCACCACTTATACTAAGAATGAAAGTCCATTAAAAGCAATTAATTCACAAAACTCACCGAAAGTGCAAAACTCAAAGACTGTTCAGAAGTCAAAAACAAGAATATTATCGGAACGCAAGAAGAATGAGGTTCTTAACAGCCATTCTATTGAGACCAAGAGGACAGTTCACCATAACCTTAAACCTGGAAAATCTGCTCTAAAATGCAAATCTTTAATGGATTTGACGACAGCTTTCAATTCAGGTAAAAAAAAGTCATAAAAATTTTTGTCTGATTTTTGAGTCTAAAAATGAAATGCTATGAAATGAGCGATAAATTTATCGACGAATACATTAAATATATTAAAAAGTCAGTAGTTTTTAATACCGATATAGAAATGGTGTCAATAGTTATAAAATTTGTCGAACTTTTCATAAGCTGAGCGCCTTTTTTGTCGGTTCCCATTGGCATAACATATAATTTATTGATTTGATGCCTGATTTGAATAATTTTATGCAATTCTCTGACTAATTGATTGGATTTTGAATGTCTTTGAATGTCATTCATAACTGATTTGCGGAAAAATTGAGTGAAAAACCAGAAACGATCGAAACGTTTAGTGAATGCAGAAAAAGAATCGCTTTTAGTATATCTATTGATAAGAACCAGAATTTAGATAACATTGAATGCAATTAATTTGGATGCCTATGACTGGCCCTATGACTGTCTATGACTGGGCTATCGCTGGGGCTATGAGTAAAACTCTTTTAAAATATTGGAGATAACTATTGGACTGACAGTAGCTGTTTGTCTGAGTTTTTATTTATTACGAGTTGACATATGAGTTGCTAATGCATAGGAATGTTCGCCAAGAGTTTGATGTGTTTCGTGTTCGCCAGTGCTGGCAGTGCTGCCAGTGATGGCAGCTTCTTGAGTGTCAGTGCCGAGTCTGCAATTGAACGGCCAATAATAAGTGGTAAATATATCTGAATTTTTCGCCCGGAGTATGATTTTCATATATGCTTATCATTAATGTGGAACTGATGCTGAACTGGTAAAACTTGAATAGTTTTTTGCACAGAACTCAAGCCCAGAGTCAAGTGAACCACACCTTTTGGCTGCGATGGCAATGAATCTCTTTGGCAGTCAGTTATGTGAAGTCAGCCTACTTTCACTTCACGAGAGCTTACTATTGAGTGCTGCCATTGTCTCGTTATTGTACTGCGAGTGTTTGACCTGAGCGGCCGACCCCCGACCCCCGCTCTGTGTGTGCACCCCCGCTGTACAAAACTAGTTTAATAGCAACCATAAAATCCTGTTCAGCACTTCGATTAAAGTCGATTTGATTTTCAAATCCGTTGAGAAATTTAAAGCGTTTAAATACAGTAAACTCCCAGAACTGGAGAACTGTTCCCAACCTATTCTGTGCTTTCGATGCAGATTTTGATCTTCATTTGGCATAACTTCACATAACATCACATTCACGTCAAACGCGCAGAACTTAACTACCATTTGTTGAACAGAGCTTTCAGTGAAGAGAAATAACAGTTCTCTCAAAACACTTATATCTTATGTAATGTTCTCTTCTTTTACAACAAATTTATTATTCAAAAAACAGTTCGACTTTCGTCTAAATGACCAAACTTTTAATATATCCTCACATTTGCGTCAAATACTAACTGAAATGTTATCAAACATTTGTTAATTTAATTGAAAAACATTGCATCCAATTCTGTGAGTATTAAACTTATTCAATTGCTTTTCGTCTCCCTTTCCATTCCTTCCCTGTCCTTTAGTTTTTAAGAGTTTTCTGTTTATCCATTAATTTATTTCTTGATTTAAACGTCAAACTATTGTTTTTATTCTGAATTTTCAATCAATTTTGTTTGAAAATTCTCAGAATTCGTTGTTTTTTATATTGAAAAATGTGTTTTTATTTGAGGAAAAGGCAAAAATCTGTTCGGATGTGCTGTCTTTAATTCAAGCCTTTGCTGACTAAAGTCATGCTTTTGGCCTCACTTTCACGTCTGAGTTATAAATTGTTAACTAATGTAATGTAGTAATGCTTTTCTCAGCTCTTCTTTTACTATAATTAGTATTTCTGTTCATTTATTTGCAAAAATATAAACGTTTTGTTTCTCCGATAAAAGTATTCACGTTTTGGTTGTGTTTCTCTATTAACTAAAATAACTTCTAATATACTGTATATACAAATGGTTTACAACATTTCAATTTCCAAATGAATGCAATGTTAATGAAAATTAATTATTCAATTAAATTCAGTGATTGCTATCAATAAATTTGAATTTTGATTATTCTGTGCTTATTTTAGATTTGAGCCTCAGATAAGGCATTCCTTTTAAATGAAATTTTTACGAATAGAGTGAATCTTTGAATCAGTTGTGAGTGAAGTCATGTTTTTAGGAAAAAAAGTTTATTTTTTATTTATTTTTGAGGCTTTGTTTGGAATTAAGATTTTTGTGTCGATTAGAGGCAGAAATAATCGATAAAATTGATAATTTTGACCCAAAATTGTTATTAATTTTAATTGAAATTTATTTATAATTCCTATTAATTGAAAAACAAATAAAATGAATTGTTTCGGGAATTAGTTTTGCTTTAATCGCAAAACAAATGAATTCTCTTTTAATTTCTTTTATGAGATAAATATCTGGATTTCGAGCTCAAGATTTCGACATTTAGTTCATTACATAAGAAAATTGTTTGCTTTTCCAGTATTTGCTTTTCTATTGACAATTATTTCAACAAAAATTTGCATAAAATCTGAGAGAAAGTCAAACAAATATTTGCGGTTTTGGTATTCTGTGCGCCAATGAATGCAAACATTTCTAAACCCAATTGTTATGTGAAGTGAATTTCATAACAAATTATCTGTTCATATGTTTATCGTTTGATCCAAACATTGTTAACAAATGGTATTATGAATTGAATTTGTAATCTGTGTTCTCACAGCACAGCATATCTATGGCTCTATTTTTCTCATCCGAACAATAATTTCAAAAAACAATCGCAAACTAATCTCTGATTCAAAGCTAGTATTAAAGTCAACAAAATGTTATTAAATTCTGTTTAATTCAATTGAATTGTGATATAAAAGTTCTGACAAAATATGAAAATCAAAACTTTATTCTATTGTCTATTCAATTATGAACTCAAGGAATAAGTCTTTTGTCAGTTTTAGGCGATTCTATGATATATGTTATGCAAATATTTTTCATAAACTATTCTTATTATTAGTGAATAAACATTTGGTTTTCATAAAGCGTTTCATTATGTGTTTCCACTCAAAGAATTTGAAATCAAATCCAAGTTTAATATCACTCAGCCTTGCAGTCAATCTGACAATTATTTAATTGCATTTCTAAATAACGACTGACTTTCCACTTGTTTTCAAAGTTATCGAAACGGAAAATATATTATTTATTTTCATTGTATTTGTATTTTTATGTATTTATCAGTTGAAGAGAAGTGTTTAAAATGTGTTCAATGTTTTGCATGCATTGATGTCATGCCTTATGCTTTGAAATGGAATATAAGATAATATAATATAACATTCAATCATTAGTTAAGAATTAAAGTTAACTATTTGTCAATTAGTGAAGGCTATGAAAGTAATGAATTTTTATAATAAATTCATTTAATTATTACTTATTTTTCTTATAAAACAATTATTTTTGAGAAGAATTATAAGTTTAGTTCAAAATAAAATTGTTTTCAAAATAATTGCAAATTATGTGAAAAACTTGTTCCGAATCAAACAAATCATAGGAAAAACATAATAACTTTGGAAAACGATTGAGGAAAGTGATGGTAACCCAGAAGTGGTGCCCAAATAGAGCCTAGAATTGGCGCCAGTGATCAGTTTGTAGTCGAAAAGCTTTTTCTGATGTTATTTTCATATCATTTTGATTGCGAACCAATTTTTGTATCATTAATCTGAGCCCAACTTATGTCCTGCAGCCAAACAAAAGTCATTTTTGACGATAAGAACCACAAAAATATATAGTCTCCAAAAGTTATATAATTATTATAATATGATTGTCTCCACTGAGACTCAACTGAAAGCTTTTTTAATAAAAAATATTTCATAAATAGACTCTTTTTTAAAGAAAAAATAATGAACTGACTATATATGGCTTTATATGGTCTATATATGGGCTAAAGTTCATATCTTGAAACAATTTTTCTTAAACAGTCTATAGACCAGAAAATGTGTCAAAAGATTACAGTTATTTTGGTATTCGTGAAGTCTTGAGTTAGTTTTGGTGAAATGCTTTTTGCATATATTCGCACATTAGATGATTAGTCTTACCTTTTAGCCCATTGTCTGACTTTAATTGCTTTCGAGTCAATAGTATTTAATTTGGTTTTGAATAATTAGTGGATCAGATGATAGTCTATGATACGAGTCTTTTATGATGGTTCGAGTAAATGACTAAACATAACAATTGGGTTAATTGTTATTTGAGTTAATAAAATATGAGTTAATATATGAGATCCTTTTCATTCCATTGTTAACCTCTTGGATAATCTCTAAGCGTTTGTTAAATAATTGTTTAAATAATAAACGCTTTTAGAGTTGTGTTACAGAAAATTGTTGGTAACTCAGAGCCAATTGCTATTCAGAGGACTCTATTATAGTCTTAATATCCATTTGTCTATATTTAAGGCATTTTAGAAAAAAGGAGCGAATTTTCTCTTGAATTAGATTTGAGTTCATTTGATTTGCGGAAAATATATCTGAAAGAGAGATGAGAAGTCTTCAGTCTCTCAGAGATCAGTGGACTCGAGAGCTGAGCGCTGACTGACTGATAGTCAGCATTCTTTTGAATGATATATCAGTTATATAATAGATCTGATGCTATGTTTGAACGAATAAAAACCTGATTCCATATACGAAGAAATACTTAATAACTTTCATCTGATTAAATACATTATTGATCGCTCTCTCCAACAGTTGGTTGTTCGCCAAGAAAAAAGTTATTCCTTCAGTTCATAGTTTAAGAGTTGAGTTGAAGTCGATTTAGTGGTGGCTGTGCTGAGCGCTAAACTTGAGTACAATTCTGTTTGCGTTTTAAATTTAAATCAGATTTCATTTTTTCAGTTGATTTTGATTTTTGTTGTGCAGTAATAAATCACTTGTATTTTAATCCTGTGGTTATCTCAACAGTACTCTCCGTTCAATACTATAGTATTCTTCTGGAAATACTTTTACGATTCACTTCTTCTTCACTTCTTTTACTTCTTTTAATTATTGAAAAAAAAGAAGTTTAAAGAGGGTATCAATTATAGAATGGAAGGCATCGCTTATAACCATTATCTATGATATAAGTGTTTGGACCAGTGGTGCAAAGGTAGTCGACCCCAGCCATCAGTCGGACCCCAACCTATTTGGCAGTTTTGGCATTTGAAGTATGAATATATAAAAACTTTTTACTCAACTTTACTCTAAAGCCGTTCTCTTCTGTCATTCATTTAATTGAATTCTAAAAAACAATTTAATTAATCTCAACCCTTAAGTGGTCTTCAAATTTCTTTTTTATTTAATATCCATTCAAATCATATTAATTGAGTTCAGATTCAATGGAAGCCCACTTTTCTCAAGTTAAGTGTCGGTAAACCTACAATTGTATCATTAGTTTCGTCTTATTAGAAGATATGTCTTAAATAATGTTCCGAAAAAAGAGTGGTTTGGAAATAGGAGTTGATTTCAGTTCTGTTCATTTAATTGTTTGATTGCATGCGATCTTCATATAAGAGATAATTGTATTTATTTGTCTTCAAACGTGTTGTCGTGTGCTTAGAGCTGTTGTGGCGTTCATTTGCCGGTCATTCATGTGTTGGGTATAATACCGTTGAATTTATAGCAATTATTTCTATTTATTTAGAAATATATTCAATCGGTTTTCATACATGAAAGCGGTGTCGTTGTACCGTTTAATTCAATGCCAGTGCCAACACTTGGGCCCCTCCTATGGAGACGACGGCAAGACTTTCTCCACAATAATAATACTTTTGATTATAATATACTTTCGTTTCTCGTATTCTCATATAATATGCTATTTTAATGACTGACTCCAACTCTAACTCCAAGTTTGCGTTCACTTTCTCTCACAACTTTTGGTTCTCGACTCTCACTGAAGTCGAGACCTGAGATCACTCCTGAGTTCACGAAAGGAATTTCAAGCGTAACTCTCCTTCAATGTTATACTTTATATAAAATGCAATTTTTTCAATAATAAAAAATATCTTTTCATTGATTCAGTTGTGATTCAAATGTTGGCATTTGTTGAGAGAATTATAGAAAGAATTTCTCTATTTATCTATAGAACCAATTTATAGTTTATTCTGTTCTTTCTTTCTGTTCTTCTTTTCTGCCATTATTTGGCAAAACCTCACAAAAACCTATTCTTATTGTCTGTGCATTTGATGGCCGATGCACTCAATTCACTCACTTTCTCACTAATTCTCACTTTTATTGTGTCGAATACCTTATGAAATGTTAGGATTGTATTGACTCCGTGCTCGGCGTCCATACTGTCGGCCACTTTTCTCAGACAATTGGTGTGTCATTACATCCGATGCCGACAACGAAACTGAAATTTTTATCACATGAGAGAAAAGTTTATCTTTTATTAGGAGTTCTCTCGAAAATCATTGAATTATAAAGTGTTTGCCTCTTCTCTGACTCCTATCTGACTCTTTTGCTCAAAGAAATGGTGAATACATTTCCCACAAGTTTTTCAAAATTCAAAATAAAGTTTTGTTTTTTAGTTTATTTGACTGAAATTCTGTTGAAAAACCTAATGAACTATTTTTATGCGAAAAACGCTTTAATATCATAACATGTTTTACGTTTTGATCGTCAGTTTCTTCAACTTTTTATAACTCGTGAATAAAAAAGTGAATATTTTTTGTATAAAACTTTCATTTGATGTTTTCGTTACGACCACTGATTTTCAAATCAAATTCTTTCGCAAAAATTCATTTTATTAGTGATTCAAAAGCCATCGGAAAGCCCTTTGGATGCCATAAATGCCATAATTGGGTAAAATATTATTTTATTGATTCAGCAGTTTTTCTCTGCCAGTCTTTGGCACAAATTTAAAGCAATATTTCTGTATTATCTCTGAAATTGATTTAAAGTTATTGTTTTGTTTTTAATGGAAAAGTTTTTAAGATTTTTTTTAATAACTTTCGGTTCAAAGTCTTAAGAAATTCAATTTCTTTCTGAAATATGTTAGTATTGACTGTTTATTCGCATTTATTGCCAATAAATTACACGATTTTATGTTCGGAATCGTTTTTCGTATGAATTATTGGAAATATTGATCGATAAAAATTCCGGTTTTGTTAAAACATTGAAATTATATTCATTGAAAGCTTGCAATAAGTGTTCAAAACAGCAATTGTGCGGAAGTTTTATGTGTTAAATGTGTTAAACAACTGCTTTTCATTAATAACTCTTTTTATCCTCAATTTGTCAGAAAAAAGTAATGTATGGAAAAAATGGTCTAAAATTTGTTATCAATTTTGATAATAATTTTCAATCAATTCAATGGTTTTCATAAATTAATAAAAAATTGTGCGAAAAAATCGGACAGCCTTTCAGTGTTACAAATGGTATACGTTTAATGATTTGAGTGCTCCATGAAATCGATTGGAAATATAACCACTCAAGAGGTGTGTCCTTTTCATTATAATCTTTTAGATTTTTTCCATTAAAAAATTCGTTTCACGATTACTGCAATTCTTCACCGAAACCCACAAATTCTTATTTTTCATATATTGGGCTCAAGTCGTCGGCAAACCTCTTATTAATCAAATCATTATTATTGGGACAAAAACTTTATAAAACTTTTTTATAAAAGAATTAATTTTCCAAAACTTTTTTCAAATGCTTTTTGAAAGAAAACATTTTTTATTTACTTCAATATCTTCGAGAATAAGATGTTTTTTTGGTGAAGATTTAACGCCTAAATAATCTTAAAACACTTAATTATTAATTGCTTTTGAAATGATTGCCATATTTTCGGTACAAATTGTGGATTCAATTCAAACCATTAATTCATAACTAGTGTTACGAAAATATTTTCTTCGCCGTTAAAAATGACTCTAAAGTCAAACACTTTTGGAGATTATTAGCGGAGAATATCCTGAATATGACGGCTCTCAGAATGGTTTACCAAAAATAAGGTCATCAATAGTTTTAGTGACTTATTTATGAAGTCCTCAACTAATGAATAGATATATTTTTGGACCAATTTTTCAGAATCGCATTCAAATAACGGGATTAAGTCTTCAGATAAATATGTTTTGAATTTAAGTTTATAACTTCTATTGAATTCTTTGAATAATAGACACAAAATAAGCCCACTTAAGTGCTAACCTATTAGTAAGCACTCTTCCATTGGCATTCCTTTGCCAATAATAAAAGCATCTGTTCCTCTAATTCAGTAATTATCTGTTTTTGACAACTGTTTGGTTAAATTTGTTAATCAATTGGTTCTCATTTTATATTATATTCTTATATAACGAGTGATAATAAATTGCTTTGAATTACAAACGGTTTAATTGAATAGTGACTCACTTTGGGAATACATTATAAAAATTGATTAATGAATTGAGTGAACGATGAAATTGCAATTTAATTGATTGACACACTTTTAGTTAATTTTCGGCGAAACAAAACCCTCAAAACCCTCTCCAAAGGCATATAATTTTGTTCTTATTTTCTTACGATCGATGAAAAGCTGACGAAAACTTAATTAATGCTTTTCTGTCAACAAATGCTTCTTTGAATGCAATCAAATGTAGAGAAAAAAACTAATTAAATGATAAATAAGATAATAGTTTACATCAATGGAAATGACTCTCCGGTTAAGTCTTTAGTGAAAAAGATAAAAATACATGAAATTCACATAAATTCTCATTTTATTACTCCTTTTGAGGGATTCGTCACTAATTTTTATATTTATTTCTTTTCACTAAAATCTAAAGACATATAAAAACTAAAATGTATTACAATTTTATTTTCTTGAGGTTTGTTGTGTGCCTTTACTTGGGCTCAGTTTTTCTTTGGCTTTGATTTATTATTTTTATCCATTTTTTATACTGAAAAGAGTCTAATGATTCGGTCACTCCATAGGAATTCCTTTTCTTATCTAAACCACTGTGTATTTTAAAAGTGCATTAATTCCTGAGATTTGTTCAATTATTATATCGATTGAGAATCAATTTAAGTGTTTTGAATTGCTCTATTATATGTGAGTGGACGCCCTCTTCCCAGTTATCTCACGGTTGGCCATAAAAGCTAATAAGTTGTTCCGAAGCCGACATTCAATTGAATGATTAATTTCCAAACAATTGTATCAAAAGCAGTGATATTTTCTTCTGATTTAAGGAATTAATTCACCATTTCTTTCGATTTGAAGTAAAATAATTAAATCTAAACATAAAAATAAACCAAAAGTATCTTTTCTAATGACGGCGAGCACTGGCCCTAATCGGTCGTTCCATATATATCCGGGTTCACAAATGAATACCAATTCCTAACTTCAAACCAAATCGTATTTAATGCCATAAAAATCCAAATAATTAATTCATTTTTAAATGTCTCTCAAATAACATAACACATAATATTTGATATGCTTTCCCTTCGGTTAAGAATAAATTTTAAATTCAATTTTTTCTCCCATTGTTTCCATTTAATCATTAATTTCAAGTTATTCTTCGCTCTTATCATAAATTGAATGAATTTTTATTTGGAAAACAATTTCGACTTTTTATTGCTTTTCACTCGTTTTTTGATTTTTAACATAATTGTTAAGATCGAGGCCTGTATTGACTCAAATCAGATGAATCTGAACCATATCTCAGTTGAAATTGAAATCACATTTTGCTTATTATTTTTTATTGAATTTTGTTTTGCATTTTTAATAAACTCCAATACTTTTTATTCCGAGTGAACTATATTTTCATAAGAATTAGATTTGATTTATTTAATAGATTTTAATATTTATGAGTTATGAGTAAAATCTTCTTTTTACACAACTGTTGGGCTTATTATTTATCATTAGAACATCTGAGCGGAGGTTTTATGGTAGAGCTCTGCCTAACGATTGACCCCTTAAGTGAATGCTTAACAAAACAGATTCGCCGATAGTTTTCTATTTATTGCAAATAATATAAAAAGTTATTAAATATTGAAGTTATTTATCTCTTATTATTATATTGTTTTCAATTCTTCTTAAAATTCAATGTTTTTCAAAATAAACACTTCTTTGGGTCAATGATCTGTCAATTGAGAGATTTATTCATTGCTTATATTTTTTTTACGATTTTTACAGTTAATGTAACATTTGATGACTCTATGATTTACATCAATTTTAGAGCACTTAATCAGAGGGTGTGCCGACACAAGTGTTGGTATTGTCCTCTGAGACTCGCATTAGCTGTAAGACATCCATCAGAAGCGGCCAACGCTTTGGCCGACATCTCATTGTTTTCACATCATTTGAGCCAAACTTAGCGCTGCTTTTAAGGCAAGACATTCATCGGTAAAACACTCCGTTAAAGACTTTCATTGCATTTGAATGCCATTAATTTTTTTGATATTTCAAAATCAAGTCTCGCTTTTCATATATTATTCATAAATGATTTGCAATTCAGTCATTTTTCTGGTATTCAAAAGAGATAATAGTATTCAGCGATAGTTTAATAACTATTATATCTGAGATTTTCTTTGATAATAGCCTTTCAGTACTTTTAAAGAGAAGACAAAAGAGAAAGAGTGGGAAGAATTAGATTCCAGATTGAGTTACATTACAGACGATTCAAGTTATGGCCTTATCCTCTCCTCTCCTCTCAATTCCGAACCAACAAAATATGAAAAAAATGACTGAATTTTAATCCATTTGATTAAAGAGTTGCCGACCGACTGCTCTCTCATATAATTGAAGCTAAAAATTAATTAAAATAAGTTTTGACTCAAATAATTAGTTATGAAAACAATGTAAATATTATTACAGATTTTTATTGCTCTTTTTGATCTTTTTACTTTTGTTGCTGTATTTCTATTGCTTGATGAACTTTAAAACTTCAAAACTATTTAATATAATTGTGTGAATTGCGAGACCTTTTAATACACATCGGATGTTATTTATTTGTCTCATCCTTGAAAATCAAAAGAGATTTATTGCACCAGAATTACTGCTTATTATCCTTTCTCTTGAATAAAAATTTCTTATTTGCCCATTTGCCCATGCTACATATATGCAATACATGCCACATATGCAATACAGTCTTAGGCAATGGCAACAAATAAAATTAATAGGATTTTAGTTCATTTTCTTAAATTCTTTATTATTTTTGTTGAGTTCTCCTCTTTTTTCTATGAAAAGTCAAAAACATATATTTATTAAGTATTTTTCAATAGAATTACATTTTCTTAAACTTTTACCGCAACAGACAAAAAGTTTTATGTGATATCTAAGTCCTTGAATTAGCGGAAACACTTCACATTCCATCGGCAGTTCTCAGGCATTCCCCACCGTCCGGTGTGTTTTTCTTAGACGAGTGGCTGTTTTGTTTGCAGGTCTAATATCTGATATATTTATTGAATCTTTTATGAATTGTTATAAAAAACTCATTGAATTGAATGTTATGTTAAACGCCTTCTCTATTGTATTGTAAATTGTTATTAATGTGGTTCAGATAATCGCTATACGATCTTAATAATTATGTTAAACACCTCTCAATTTATTAATATCTAAAAACAATTTCATATCTCAATAGAGGTTAAGTTACGACCATTTTTAGAGTTTAGATAATTATATCTAATTTTCTCTTATTTTGAAAGTGTTTTCAGTATTTTGAGTGTATTTCAAAACTAATTGCTCTGAATTTTCAGTCGGAATAACATCTAAATTGTTTTTTACGATTGGGTCTCATATTATTTTATGTTTGAGATCATACGCCCTTATCTGTGCAACGACTCAAGACTCTGAACCACTCCGGTATTAATGTCTAATCGGACATAAATTACAAGATCCCTCTCCCTCTCTCTCCCTTCCCTACCATCGAAGGTAATGTAAAAGTTTTGATTACAGAGACTTTATGTGATACCCTTGACATTGAGCACCGGTGCGTTAAGTAAAAGAGCAGTCTTCTGAGTTTATTTGCCATAACTTACCTGAACTAAACATTGGCCATAAAACACGACATTCCCTTTATTATTGTCATCACATTTGAAGAAAGTGTTGAACTCTTTTTTAATTAATTCAAAGCCAAAGAAGTGATTCCAAGAAATGTTTCATTGAATTGGATTAAAGTTTTTGATATAAGAAATATATTAAAATTATTTTCTGTTATGACATGTCTTTCGGTGAGTTATTTATGATTTGATTCAAACATTTCTATGAATTATATTCTCTAAGATTAGAGAGAATTTCAAGTTATTTAAATTGAAGGAAAGGAGAGGTAGAGATATATCTATACGAGTCTAATGTGTGATATAATGATTGTCCAATTTATCATTTCTTATAAATTTGATATATAGACAGACAGACAGTTCTTCAACTGATAACATAAACGATTCCTCTATTATATGAGATAACATCTAAAAAGCCATTTCATCTGAGAGAACAAGAATTCCGTTCCTCTAATCCTAGCTTTGAGTTCACATTAGGCTTAATATCAAGTAATGCATTGATTTATTTCACCAAACATTTTAAGCTCTCTTTTTTACATTTTTTGATTTATAACTCATTTTTAAAAAATGAAATTTTAATAATGTATTGGTTGAGTAGTTTTTTGTTATTTTTAGGCTAATATTGTTGGCCTATTATTTTATTTTTTGTATGTACGCCTTTTTATATGTTATCAATAAGTTATCCTGCTCACCTTTGTTTGATCAATGGTAACCAAACCCGATATTTTAAGTTTTAAACGTTAATTATAGTTAACCTTAGGTTTTGAAGAATCGATAAAATCTAAAGCAAACAAATATTAGGGGAAAAAGACTTTGAAAAAAATGATTATATGATTAGAGTGTTATAGAAAACAAATTTTTATAATCGACTCGTCTTTGAAAATTAGATCAGAAGAGTGGAGTTCAGTGGAGAGCCATTGAAATACTTAATATTTGTTATAATTTATTGAAACTTAATTCAGGTTTAATGGAAATATAATCAGTGTTTGGTTCGGAGTAGAATCTTCTGAACCGTTTTTATAAATAAGGAAGGAATACATATTAATGGCAACGGAACGGAACGGCTATCCAATGCAAATAAGTCATGCCTCCAATGGTTTTTCTTTATCAGGAGAGGGAATCTAAACATATAAATAGTAATTCATTATATGGAGGCGTTTGTGAAATATGCAGATTCACACAGAATATGTGTTTAATAGTGTGGCCAACATTTTGGCCGAACACCACTTCAACACAAAATCCGATTACAATATTAGCATTTGTTCGCAAAAAATGGAAATTAATTTCTTTCGCCAATAATTTATTGATTATTTGAATGCATGAAAAACAAGCAAATCGTTGCCATTTGTTTGGTTCTCAACTCATACTCAGAGCTATATTTTTTCGAAACATATATTTTGTTTAAACAAGTTTTTCAGCCCTGAGTTCATCATCGGTTGAATTGTGGAGAAAGAAAAGAGATTTTATCTTAATATTAGATTAAAATAATTGATGTGCGAAGAAATAGAAACAAACTTATTATTAATAATAATATACATTAAACTAGGAATTCCTGAGAGGCTGTGTTCCTCTCGACAATAATCAAAAGCCAACCACTATTTGCTGAGTGAATGTCAATTATTTCGACTTAAAGACAAGATCTACAAGTTTTTGATCTGACCATAGAATTAGAGGAATACCTTCAACCGTTTTATTTGAAATTTATTTCCAATCGTTTTTCTATTTCTCGAACCAATCATTTCACAACTTATTCTCTGTTTATCTCTAATTCATTGGTTTGTATCGAAAGTATTGAAAAAATTCAGACATTAATCATAAATTCAATTTCGATTGTATTCATTGATTTCGTGTTTTTTGCTTTACTTCTATTTCTTTCTTTCGTTTATTGAATTCAAATTCTGATTCATATCTTTTCCACACTTCATATCAAATCGAAAAACCGTATATCTGTTTGAAAAATCAGAAACAAAAAAATTGAAGCCGAGCTCAGACTATGAGCCCATCCTATGATATGCTTTTAATTTTGTTTAGGCTTACATTCCAGGGAAGAAAATTTGTCCCAATTTTTGCGAATTTTTGATACAATTTTGTTGTTCTTAAACAATAAATCTTAAACTAATCTGATTTGAATGCAAACAAATGCCAACAAAAAAGAGATTTTTGTACCAAAAATCTGAACCAAAAGATTTTGAACAGAATTTTGAAAAGTTTTGATAGAAAACAAAAATTAATATTATATTCAAAATTAATCAAATTTGACCCCAAAGTTCATATAAGAAATACAATTCTTTTTCGATAAAACCGATAATTTTCTCCAAAACTATTGAATTTTGTTTGAATTTCACGGAAAACTAATTTCTTCGGTCGTAAAGAAAAGATCGTTAAAATTAAAGACAATATTCGTGTTTCGATTAATCGGTGAAATTTTAAAATCAAAATTCAATTGATTTTTAAGATACGGTTCAATAGAAGAGGACATTCACTTGTGTTTTCACTTTTGCCGTTCAATTGCATACCTTTTCTAAAGTGATTTCTTAAATGATATCAAATCATAAGATCCGGTATTTTAAATGATATTTCTTTCAATTTCTTTTTGTGGAATAATATTAATAAAGAATTCGTTTCATTCCAATCAAAGTATATGAAAGTATATATGAAATTCTCTCTCTAATAGAGTCTAATCTATTTAGCAAAAGATTTATAGACATTAATCAAGTTATCGAATATCTGAAAAATAAGTCCATTCCCTAAGTAAATAAACTGAGCCATGAAAAAAAACTGAAAAAAGTTTCACACTTTCAATAAATTGACTGTCGATTTGTGAATCCAAGCGAAACATAATGAAAATGCTTTTATATATTTACTTTGTGTGGATTGAAATTCTAGTGTTGTTCTCAAATTTAATGCCTAAAATGACTTTACTCATTGATTATTCATTTGAATATCAGACTCCGATATATGAATATAATATCTGTATTGGAATTTAAAGTCTACTGATATCCGATTTTGTCTAATCATTTGTATTGAGTAAATGTATTGGATTTTAATTCCATATAAGTTATGTGATTATATTCAAGAACATGTTTTTAGTTAAAAAGATATTCTTTTTGTTTAGAAAATGATTTTTGATTTTTTCGCAAACCTTTGAGTTTGTTTTTTAAGGCAAAACTTGAAATAAACGATAAAAGCGAGTCTTAAAGTGAATTAGTGTTTCATTAGTGAAACAATTGTGGAAAAGATATCGACATTTATATTATTAGCCAAATATTTGTCTGATATCTGATTTGTTGACTCTTTTTGAAGGGCATTTCAAAACTATGCGATTGTTTAACAACTTATTAAAGTTAATAATAATAATAACGAGAATTCACTTTTGATTTGTTTTATTAAAACATTTTTCGTCTAATTATGTGTAAGCGAAATGTTTTTCTCTTTTCTCAGCAATTTTTTGGAAAGTATTTCCCCTTTTAAATGATTTATTCCCAGATTATTAAACTTTTCATTAGTTAATGAGAATTGTATTCCGAATGAGAAGTTTGTGTTTGAAAAAACGCCGATAAATAAAATGCTGTTTCGATAAATTCATTGCTCTATCCTTTGGTTGACTTAATTTGATTTTTTAAATAAATTGTTTTTGTTTTGTTTTTCTCTCTCTTCAGCTGACGTTAGAAACGGTGTCAACGATTCTGAAGAATCGATTCAATCGATTGAATGCATTCAGAATAACCGGCAAAACGAATGTCAAGACATTGTATTGATTGAAACCAATCGCACGGAAAGTTCACTTCAGTCCAAACAAACCGACGAAACAATTGGCGGAACGGAATCCGAATCACAAATCGATTTGCGAGAAGACAGTCAACAAAAAGACAATAATATTGACAGTTGTCTTAATCAACAGACTTTGATCACTGACGACAACTTTATCGACAAAAGAGATGACATACCACAAGATAAAGTCGATGAGACTGATGAGACTCAGCTAATTACAGCCCTTCCCGAGGAATGTGTTAACGAAAGTAAGTGAAGACAAGTTTCTTCGCATTTGTTTTTATTCTTATTTAAAATCAAAACAAATATCGAAACGAATTAAGATCTGATTCTATCCCTCAAAAAGAGATAACAATATTCAGAAAATATTCTCAAATAACAATTTAATTGAATTGCCTTTCCTTCTGCTGTATCTGTTCTGATCTGTTCCGATCATTTTGCTATCATTTCTGACAGACATTTCCTGCTCTTAACCTCTCAAACATTTTTACGTTTATTACTTCCGACGACAATAACTATAATAATTTGTTTTTATTTAATCCAGTATTTAATGAAAAGTAATTAATTACTATTTAATTAGGATCTTATCAAAAGAATTTCTGTTTCAAACTGGTCTCCATAACTCTACTAACTCTCCTAACTATATACTCACCTAACTTTATATTCAACATTTCAGTTAACTTTAGTCTGAAAAATATCAGTCTATTGAGTAGCAAATCATTGATATTTTTTTCGTGGTCTCAAAAAAGTCATTATTTACAGAACAGATCATTATTTGAACAAATGGTTAATCAAATGCTTGTTTTAGACTCAAAGTCGAAGTTATTTTCTCAATGAGTCAGACGTCTGACTAATTCTCTTATTCTTCAGACTCTCATTTCGATGATTGCATACCCACTCCTTTCCGCTCACTGTTTGAAAGGATAACTGATTATTCAATTAAAGCCTCAAAAATGTTTTTAACTAAAATCCTTAAAATTAATTGTCGGCCATATATTGGGAATCAATCATTGATTAATTTATTTGAATCTTTGTTTGAAAAGATCATTCATTAGTCAGTCTGTGTCTGACTTTGAAATATTTACGTTCAATGAAATCGATGATCAGTCCATCGCTGACAACAAACTTCAGTTAAAGATCAGAAAAACAAAAATAAAAACTGAATTTTTCTCTCTTTTTATTTGACTGAAACTCTTTAAGGAAAATATTTCATTAAAAATTAAATGCAAAGAATTCATACATTTCATACATATTCAGTAATTCAATGGATATTTTGAGTGTTAATAAAACTTAAAATTATTAATCAAAAGCAAAAATAATAAGAAATTGTTGGCTCTCTATTGGAACCCAAACTCAGGAATTTGTTGGCCGACTCCTGACTCCTAATAATTAAACTTTTCGCAAGATTTGAGGCACAGAATGTTTAGCATTAGATTTCGATTAATAAATATCTCTTCTATTGAATAATAGTTGTTTTGAAAACTTGCCTAAAATGTGAGGAAATGCCTCTCTTTTGATGATTAATTTTCTCAGAATAATCAGACTTTTGTTTTTTGTTTTGCATTGCATTCAATGTCAATGAATTTGTGTGAAAACTAATCCATTGAACGGACAAAAGAATTCATTGAATTCAACGCTTGAATAAAATTCGTGAAAATTGAGTTTTCATAGCAATCAAAGAGAAGTTCATTTGAGAATATAATTCAATTCAATGCCATAATTATGACCTAAAAATATTTTTGTCCGAATTTTTCCCCCTAAATGTTCCCTAAAAATTGTTATACGAATTGAATGAATGAAAAAATAACAAAAAACATATTTTGTTATTCGATAACAATAAGTGTTACATAACTTCAACTCATATTTATCGCTATTATATATGGATTTAATACATTAATAATAAAATCGATATCTATTTATGTAAATCAAAATTAGGTGATTGTTATGGTTAGAAAAAGCCATCAATTATTGTATTACAAAATCATTGATCGGAACAGAAATTCTTTGAATGTTTTGCTTAATATTCTCAAAGAAATAGTGATTTAAATAAAATGTTTTCATTTTTAGAAAAATCTCTTTTTTAAACACAAATAACATTAAAATAGAAATAATTTATTACTTTTTCATTCTTTCTCTCCATTAATGGAAAAATCAATTTATTTAACAAAACATTTGTATGACTGGAATGGAGTAGTCGTCCAATACATGAGATATCGATTTGTTATATCCAGAATCGTTTGCATTAAATCATTTTGAAAAGTCTTGTCTGGAATTTCAAATACTAAACATAACTAAGAAATTACTGATAAATCACTTCTGGGAATAAAGTGAAGTTCATTTACTCGTTAATTAAAAGTTGTCCGACAATTAAAAGCTTATAAATCTTTTAAGTTTCGCAGTTTTCTCTCAAATGTTATTATTCACTGTTGAATGACTTTCTCTATCAATAAATCAATTGAAGGCATTCAACAAATATTTCAAAATATTCATAATATTATTGATTCAGACAATCATTGAATTCTCTTTTATAAAAGGATTGCTTTTGAGTTACCATTTGATTGATTGCCAATAATTTTCGTCTCAAAAGAGATTATTAAACTATGAATTATTCAGTGCAGAAACAGCCGAAACATTTTCTAAATAACTAACAGAAAAATATCAAAAGATATTCTCTTGATTTTTATCGATAAATAAATGTAAGCCATAATACATTTAGAGCTCAAAACAGATTTCGATATATTTTTGATAAATTACTTCAAAATTATTATTATTTTTCAAAACCATTTGAAAGCGAAAATATGTGTCGATTCTAGTCTTGGAAACTATTTCTAAATATTAAAAAAAATTGTTTTAATTTCAGTTCAAACCCAAAACAACGCCATTCAAAAGGTAGAAGAAGTGGAAGAGCCTAAACTTGAAGAAAAAGTTGAAGACCTCATAGAAGAAGAAAAATTACCAGAAGAAGACGATATGATTCGAATGAGAAGAAATCACAATCCAAGAGAAGTGCCATCCTGTGCGCCCCCAACATATGCCAGACAACCACCCGATGGCCGTGAAATCACACTGAATTATATGGACGGCCAGTCATCTAATGGACTGAATTCCAATCATCCCTACGATTTATATCAAATGCCAATCCACGAAGACTCGGGGGTTTTCATTGATACGGATACTCCCAGTCCTGAATTAGACTTTAATAGCTCTCCAATGAGTAGAGGGGGTCCACCAAATGTTGCCGTCACTCGAATCAAATACAAATCTTCTAATGGAGACAACTCTTCTGATGGCGATACAGGCGTCACTTCTATGTCTTCTGATTCAATGGACGAATTGGATTCGTGTCCACTTCCTAACTATAGACTGAAGAAACAAATAATAGAGAGAAGTCGTAATCCTTCGTCTGATTTCCTGTCGGAAACGGTAACGAATGGATTGAATGTAAATCAAATCAATTCAAACAAAACTAACGATTCATCAAAAAGTATGAGAGAAAGGATCGCAATGTTTGACAATCAAA
>JAQIXD010000062.1:0-48113 GCA_034699985.1 Minunthozetes semirufus
TCTCTCTCTCTCTCTCTCTCTCTCTCTCTCTCTCTCTCTCCCACAATTAATTTCATCCTAAATATACCTTTAAGTTAAATTAAATTAAATTAAATACCTTTCCATTTGTGACAATAAAATAGTGGAGAATGTATATTACATCTGATGTATGGCTTATTGTAAGTTTCAATAAACAAAAAAAATGCGAAATTATTTTACTGAAAATTGAGACAACTTTTCACTTCACAAATGAATGAATGATTTTTGGCACAAAATCACAATAAAGTGTAAAATAATTGAATTTAATAAACTTTTCCTTTTGAACGCATTCGGGAAAACCAGAGAATAATTGCTTCAAATATAATATAATTTGAGTTTAACTTTTGTGCCAATAAAGCCCTTACGATATCTGATGCGATACTAGAGTTAACTCAATCCTTTATTTATGATTAAAACTCAAATAAACAATTTATTTAATAAATATTTTGAACAAATGGACTTCTGATGAAAAATATGCTGAATTTTCATTTTGAATTTTATCAAAGTGTGAATCCTTAGCAATAATTCAATACATAGAGTCTATGAGTCTATGTCATAGACTCATAGACTCTATGACATACACTATTATCTATCATTTGATAATTATTATCGAAAACAATATTAAATATCAAATAAATATTTCTTTCAGAGATAACTAACATTGAAGCTAATTATGAGATTCAAGTCAATGATTTAGAAATTTAATTTTTGACAGAATCAATGACTTTTGATATTTTAAACATTTTGATCCAATCAGTAAAAGTTTTACATTTATTTCTGAGTCCCTATATTTGAATCAAAAATATATATTTAAAAGATTAGACAAAAGTTTTGTGCATTCAATGCATTACACAATAAATAAATAGTTAAGTCAATGAACTCAGTTATTGAGACAAATAGAATCAATTGATGTTAATTTAACAAAATGTGTTTCATTCAATTGATTAATAAATGTATTAACAAATGGAAAACTTTGTTTCATTCAATCGAATTGTTTTCAATTTTTATTCACACTTTTAGAAATATTCTATCATTCATAATACTTCATGAATCATGATACTTTGATACTCTGGTAAATTTCATCTTTGGATTAGATAATCCATTTAAATATAAATTTTGATAATTATTTTGTTCATATTTGAAATAACGAAAATGATTCAATAGTAAAATATTGAAAATTTATCAGTAGAATATCTTAAAATACCATTCAAAAGTGAGCTTGCTCAAATATTCTCTATTTCTGAAACATTAATTTTAACGCTTGAATAAAACGGGTTGTTCTTTGAATTAAAATTAACCCCTTTTTCGTATTCCTCTGAAATAATATTTTTGGATAAAAAAATGAAATAAATTTAAATTAAACGAAAAATTTTGTATTTTATTAAATAATTTGCTTTAAAAAACTTTTTCCAAAATTAAGTTAATATAAAAAGTATTAAAAATACATTTAAAAAGAGCACAGAATCTGGTGTTTAGTGTATGACTATATGTAAAGTTTGATCACGTGATTCAAATGTGTGTTTTGTTTAGATTTAAAATGAACTGCTATTCACTCGATTGACTCAAATATTTATTGTTTTTAATAATTTTGTAATTTTGTGATAAAATTTATTTATTTTTGAAAAATGCAGACAATTATATCACAAAAAGGATCTAATCTTTTCAATTCTAGTCTTAAATTGGGTTATAATTTGATTCCTCGAAGAGATTCTCGAAACTCAGTCTCACATCACAAACAAATGATGCGTTTAAAGAGAGAGTATTTGATCGACAATAAAAAGAACAAAAATTTGCCCACTTTTGAGTCACCCATCAGTTTAATTGATGTAAAAAGTGGTAAATACAAGACATCGATAACTGTTGATGTTCTCGGGAGAGAAACTTTTCCACTATTAACTGAATGGCGAAAATCACATCTAATTAAAAAGACGCGAAGACTTCTTCCACTTCCTGTTTCATTAACGGGTTTAGGCGACGGACAAATGCCTCGATTTTGGACACACGTTATGAAAAAGGCTTCGTTTAGACTCACAAAAACACTTGAAATGTCAGAAATGGGTTTTTATGAATCAATTCCTCTTTCACTCAGAATTTTCATTGAAAACAATGAAGAGAGGGTTAGAAATGAATGGCCAGAAGTATACGATATTTTTCTCAAATCAAAACAATTATATATCAATAAAAAAGATGACAAGAGTTTAAATTCAAAGAACAAAGTTCTTCAGTTTCCCTACAAAATGGTCTCTTATTTGAAAGAAAAACAAAATAGTATTCAAAACAATGATTCAAATGAAAACAGAGACAAACCTCTACTTCAGAGTGGAATCATAGATAAAGAATATGAAGATTATCTAAAACATCACCATTTGATGCAATATTTTGCCACATCTTTTGGTGAAATCAAGAATGAAGAATATGAAGCAGAGATTGAGGGCTGGAGAGACCAGTTCTGGTTAAGGTATTAATTGTTTGCCAATCTTTGACTCATTCTTCAACTAATAGTTATTTTCATTTTATAGGAATTATGGAAGTTCTGACTCAAGTGTAGAGCCCTCTCAGGTTGAGTGTAGTGGTTGTGGCGCTCGAATGCATTGTACGGCCAGTAATATACCCGGATATATGCCGTCACAAAGATTTAAAACTCTGAGCGAACAACAATTGAAAGAAGAGAAGTGTCAGAGATGTGAGTATTTATCACATTTTAATGTCGCTCTCAATGTGAACGTAAAGACTGATCACTACCCGGAACTGATCGCTCAGATTCGCCACAAAAAAGCAATCGTTATAATTATGATCGATTTGTTAGACTTCCCGTGCAGTGTATGGCCGGGTATTATAAATCTAATCGGTTCAGACCATAAAGTATTTATTGTCGGCAATAAAGTGGATCTATTGCCCAAAGACAACGACGACTATCTGGAAAGGGCTCTCTTTTCTCTTAAAAAGTCTTTGCAATCAATTGGTATCGACAGGAATGCGCGGGTAATCGATGTATCTCTTATTAGTGCCAAAACTGGTTGGGGTATCGAAAGTCTGATAACTAAACTATTTAGAGATCGAAAACAGGGGGAAGACTTGTTTTTGATCGGTTGTACTAATGTTGGAAAGTCTACTCTTTTTAATGCTTTAATGCAAACGGATTTATGCAAACTTAGAGACGTAGACCTAATGAGTAGAGCGACAACATCTATATGGCCGGGAACTACACTCAATCTCATCAAATTCCCAATTAAAGAACCGACTGCTTGGGAACAACAGCTCCGTCTCAATAGACTCGTAGTTCACGAAAGAAATGATATAAAAGAGTTTAGTCTCAGAAAGAGTTTATATAAGAAAACCGGTGACAGTCGTTACGCAACTCTTTCTTCTCGAATAGGAATGACATATAGGAGTGAAATACCGTTTAGTGTTCAAAGTGGTCACCCATTTGCCAGAAAACCACAATCGCCACAACCTTTTGATCCAAACAGCAATTATTTTAAAGACTGTGACTTCTTCTGTGACACTCCGGGAACCATATATAAGGATCAGATCTTAACACTTTTGACAACTGAAGAACTCCTTCGAACGATTCCTCGAGAAATGATTACTCCCCGAACTTTTACATTAAGACCCCTTCAAAGCCTATTCATCGGTGGTTTGGCTCGAATTGATTTATGTCATTCCAGACAACAGGTCTGGTTTACTGTATTTGCTTCTCATTATCTGCCGATACATGTCGTCCATACAGAAGAGGCCCATCGTTTCTATCAGACATATTTAGGAACTGATTTGTTGGGAGTTCCTATCGGTGGACCGGAAAGAATCAAAAGCTGGCCCCCACTCGTTCCAAAAGAACTAGAATTGGAAACATTAAATTGGAACCAAAGTTGCGCAGACATTGTCTTATCAACTGCTGGATGGGTTTCAGTCACTGCTGGACCCGACACCAAATGCGTTTTGAGGGCATACACTCCCGAAGGCAGAGGTATTTTCGTTCGAAAACCTCCTCTCCTTTCCTATGCATTCAAATTGAGAGGAAAACGAATTTTGGGAACTCCTTGTTTCGAGAATAAACTATTTACTAACGATGACCTCTTCAGAAGTCTCGGTCCAAAAAGAAGAGACAAAACAAACCAATCATTAGATGAAACTCAACAACAAAATCAGTTGAAAAGAGTTAAACAGTGAATCATATTTTAATATAGAAATCAATGAACCCTTTGACCCCTTCCCTCAAATTAAAACTTGAATACAATTTTATGTAAAATCCTTTTGAGTGCACTCTTTTGTAGAGTCATGAGTCGTGACCTCAGGTCCTGAATGAGTCCTGTATTTCAATCAGAAAGTGTTTTAAAGGAAATGTTTTCTCAAAATATTAAAACCAAATGAATTCAAATCATTTTGAATACATTTTTGACAAATAAAAGAACAAAAGTTTAAAATTGAAGACAACTCTCAATACGACTCTCATTACAACTCTTAATACAAACTGAAAACAATAATTTGTATAAATGAGTGAAACATAAGTTTTGAGTCAATACTAAATAAATATATAATTAAATCAATTATTGGTTTTTATGTGAAAAAAGTGTCAAAAATGTAACAAAAATTGGAATTAATATCAGAAAAGAAGTCAATTAAATGAAAGACATTTTGAATTCATTTTTTTCGGGATTCTTTACACGCGATTACATATCTCTGGAGAACAGAGAGGGGCGGAGAATATCCGTCCGAATAACTCGAATCTTCAAAGAGGACCTGATACTCGTCCTGAGCTGTTTTGGGCGGGTCTTGGATTATAGCTCTATAGAAACATGTGGTCTGAGGATAGAGGGCTAACACTAATGTGTCTTTTGGAAAGAGAGCGTCTGAATGTGACTCAGGATTTGCTCTCATAAGTGGTAGCGGAACAACTCTTCTACGACTCAAAATATGTCTGTCTTTTTGTTCTTCGTCGATGTCATCGATTTCATACTTATTTGAGTTGTGATTGTAGTGAACCACTTCTGCGAGTATCCAGTTTTCATCGCCATCTGTGCCCTTCACCAGAGCGGCCACTAAGTCGCCAACTTTTGCTACATAATTGGCTTCTGCGGGAATGGCTCCGCACAGACTATTGAAGCGATAAAATCAATGATTAATTGGATTCATATAAAATGAGTTCTTGTAATTACGGAGGGGTCGGCTCATCGCTAGCTTTTGGTACAAACAGAGGGAGAGTTAAGGCGTTTTGCTGAAGCATTTTCATAAGAGCTCCTCTTCTTATTGCCGTTTCTTTATTGAAACCATAGCCAGTCTTTCGTTGTCGACTCCGAACAACAGATCTTATGTCATGAATTAAGTCCAACGCTTTTCGGATTACTTCAGATTCGCTTTCTGTGTCCTGAAGAGCTGTTTTGTAAAGACCTTTGAGTTTGTGTTTATAATAAGGCTTTTGGGGTTCGCTTTGCATTCGTTCGTGAGTTTTGGTGATATTTGTGAGGTTATGCTCCGACCGATTCATTTCCTCCTCAATTAAACTTAAATCACTTATCAATTCTTTAATCTTTTCACTTATGATCGCATTTTCAGAACTTGAGAGACCACTAAATGTATTATTAGTTTCGCTTTTTTGCATTTTTTTTTCTAAATTTGGTTCAGATTTTGTCAATAAATTTTTGAGACACAAAAAGTGAAGCCTTCAAGACGTGAATCCAAGATATAACTGCTATTAATATTGATATTGACTTTAAAATGAGAGAAACGGATTTCTTTGACATTATTTAATTGAAATAAAAAACTAAATCTAATCTCATATTTCACTCAAACTCTGTTTTATTCACTTTTAACTCAATTTTATTCTTTATTTCTCTAATATTTGTAAACAAAACTTTAAATGTCTTCACTCCTATACATATAATATGTCGCTTAAGAATTATAATTTATAAACCTATAATTTTGTCTAAATTATCTTGTTTTAGTTTAAACCATTACTATAATTGAGAAAATAACATTTAAGAGAAATAAAAACTAAATGTAATTTTGAAAACAATTATTAGTTATTATAATATTTTATTTGGATTTAAAGACTCGAAGAAAAAACGTCTTTAATTTTCGTGCATTTTGTTTGTGTTTCAGTCTTTCAGTTGTTTTTGTTTATATTTCGTCAGTAAATGTCATTCAATTGAAATCAACTTTCAGTCAATTTATTAAATATTGTTATCAATTAAAAGATGACAATTAAAGGCATTAAAGGTATTCATATTTTTATTGATTTTAATTTTGTTTAAAACTTATTTCAAATCAAATCAAAGGTAATAATAGCGACGATATATTTGAAGAATTGAATGGACCCGAAGACCCATTCAGTTATGTTCAGAACTATTACAAACATTTGCGTAAGTCTTCATCGGCTAAACAGTTGACAATCGGAGCAATCAGTGGTTGGAGCGCTGGATTTGTGTTCGCAAAGTTTGGAAAAACCGCTGCGGCCGCCATCGGCGGTACTTTCCTCCTCTTAAATGTAATCTCTTTCTATTGATTCAAAGAAAAGATTTTTTTTGTTTGATTTTTAAGGTTTTATATATTTTTTCAAAAGTTATTTATTAAACAAAATATTGAATTAATTTGAATATAAATATATTTATCTTTAAGTTTGAAAAGAATATCGTTTTTTGAAGATATGTTTAACTAATGAGTTATTGTTTGAACAGTTGGCTCATTATAACGGATATATAAGAGTCGATTGGAAACGATTGAATCGAGACATAGATTTGGCCAAAAAAGAGTTCAATAAACGCAAAGACAAAGAAATTCCGGACGTTTTGACAAAAATGCAGCGCTTTATCAAAGAAAACGCTGTTATGGCCTCTGGATTTGGTGCCGGTTTTCTTCTCGGCATTTCCTCGGCTTAAATGACATTCAATTGATGAGTCATTTGATTATAATATTTGAAATTTAATGACATTTCAAATGATTTAATATTAGTTTTTCATTCATTTATTTATGTTTTTCTCAATAAAGATATCATTTAATAAGAAATTCAATAAAATTATATTATATTTGAGTTAAACTCAACAAAAGACAATCATTTGAATCGTTTAACATATATTCCGTTGTCATCAATGATCAGAATCTTTGTTTTGGGAGTTTACCACTTCTTCTTAAAAGTAATCGAATACCAATTCAAATATCGTTTAATTGAAGAAATAATATTATGTTTTTATTTTAAATGAATGAAACATTTTTTAGAAATAACTATATATTCATTGATTTTAATATTAGTGTTAAGGGATGTAATCGATCGCAAGTTTAAAACTAATAATAAATTATAATTGAAATCAAATAATAATTGATTTATTGCTAACAATTGAAAAGGGGTTCAAATAATGACAATAAGGAAAGAATAGTACTGTTGTTAGTGAGGGATGTGAGGCGTGTCTGACAGTGTCTGTCCTCTCAATGTTTTGGAGTCTCTCTGAGTGATTGAATTAATGCAAACGTAAGTCCACTTTAATCAGTATTTAACGCATAATTAGTACCGGTTTTCACACTTAACCACAATTTAGTCAAACAATCGATTGATTTATTCGTTTGTTTTCATTCAATTGATTGGAATCAAAGTTAATTACAAATCAGTCGAAAGTCTTAAAAACAGTCGTAAGAAATGGCCAGTGATTTGGATGAACCACTTTCTGACACCGAAAAGGTCTGATCTTAAACCTTCTTTGAATTTATTGAATATATTTATGATAATTAGATGCGAATCGTAACGGATTTCATACTTCATGCCCCGCCCGGAGAATTCCGAGAAGTGGTGAATGGTATGACACTTGCGCTCAATCTCTTCCTGTCAGACATACATTGATTTATATTTTTATTGTTCAGATGTTCGGCTCCTTCTCAATAATGACCAGTTATTGAAAGAACAGGCCTCCAGGTCTCTACTCTTAACATATTTTTGATTTCATTATTTATTAATTTATTTGAATTATCTTTTAGTGTATTCTCTCAGTATAGTAAAGACCAGTTGACTCCCGTCAGACTCGACTCTTCCCAAACTCAGGTCTTTAATAGAATTTTATTTTTGTTTTGATTTAAAATTTTTGAAACTCTGGACACAGACTCTGATAACAGAATTCAATGATTTGGGATCAAATCGTTATTACGACCCCCGAAGTCGACAATCATTTAAATACGATCACTTACGTGAAGAGGCCTCTGAGGTTCAATCCTGGACTCCCGACCCAAGTAGTGAGCCCTGGAGGTCAGCACTCGAAGAAGTGTGGAGTAGATATTGCGCAGACCATTACCACAATGGCATAAGTGCTGTGTTTGGTTACAGTCAAAACGGACAGATCACTCTGACCGCGTGTATTGAAGACCATCAGTTCCAACCAAAGAACTATTGGTATGGCTTTAAAACTATAAAATAATTCGAACATAAAGAGTGAACACAACTCTTTGAGTTATTGTACACTCTTTGCCACCATTTAAGACATGATTATTATATGTAAAGGAATGGTCGGTGGCGTTCAGTTTGGAACGTGAGTTTTGGTGGCGCCGGTAAAGTGGAACTCCGCGGAACAATCAAAGTTCAGGTCCATTACTACGAAGACGGAAACGTTCAACTCGTGAGTTGCAAAGAAATCAAAGAACCCATTGTTATATCTGTGAGTTAACACATTTATCACAATTATATCGATTCTAATAATGGTTTCACATTCAGAGCGAAAAACAATTGGCGGAAGAGATTAAACAAATAGTGGAAGAGGCGGAAAACGAATACCAAACCGCTATTTCGGAGAACTACCAGACAATGTCTGACACAACATTCAAAGCACTGCGTCGTCCACTGCCTGTCACCCGATCTAAGATTGAATGGAATAAAATCATGAGTTATCGGATCGGAAATGAGTTGAAACAACACTAACCATAAGTGGAGTTCATTTTGGAATAAAAAAAATATGAGATAATTATTTTGAGACTTATTTTGTCAATACTTTTACCACTCATTATAAACGCAAAAACAAATTAAGAGTTAAAACAAATATTAAAACAATTATTAAAACATTTTATTATTTTTAAAATAATTTGACATAAATTTTATGTAAAGGAAAGCAAAATATAATCAAATGTATGCTTCCGTTACGACAATTGATTTCAATTTATTATTAATTATCTATAAATCAAATGAGAACTATATCTCTGGAACCGGTCATTAACTGACGTCTAACAGCATTGTAGGGCAAAAAGTGCTGCGAATCCCTCTCCAAATGAATGGTTTGCTGACCACTTGAGTCATCAATTAATACTTGTGTTGTTTTAATGGCTTTTACGAAGACATATGTGTTGTCCAAATGCTTGGAATCAGTGTTCGGGACATCTATTGACTTGAAATTCATAAAAGATGTTCGACTGAAAGCCAAACGATTCAAAACCGATTGATTTAAATAAGAATCAATTCCTGTAATATAATTATCCAAATATTTGATCTCATTTTTAGACAAAAGCTTTTCCACAGAATTTCTGTTTGTATGCAAAGACTTAATCAAAGAACTGGCGTTCCCTTCAATTTTGTGAATACGTGTCCGAAGATATTGATGACAGGCATAACTGAAACGTTCCAATTCTGTGGTGTGCTGTTCAATGCAGAACTGATCCAATTTATCAGATAATCGATTCATATTGTCTGACATGTGTTGGATTTGTTCGATCAAACATTCAATCACTGATTCTTCGTATGGCAGCACTTCCGGACTCGACAACTGATTGTTTATTAACTCAATCAGACGTTTATACACTTCTTGTGGTGTTTCATAACTGTCGTATTCATTGATTTGAGACGGAATCGAATCGGATCTGTTTAAAGACATTTTCGGTACTAATTTTATACCAAACAAAGAGCGCCCAAAATCATCAAACTTTTGTTCAAAATTTCTTAAAAATATTTGTTGACATTAAATGTTCGAAAACCAAATAAATAGTTAACAAAATATTTGCCAAATCTGTACGAATCAGATGACGTAAGTTTTGTAATGTAAACAAATCTAAGGTCTTATTCGACAAATCAGATGATAATCAAGTTATGAACTTTTGATTTAAGTTTAAACCATTGATCACATATTAGTAGCTCTTAATCAGTTTAGAAATAGAATTGATTCACTCGTTTCAACCAAAACAACAAATTAATATCAGAAACAATATTTTGTTTGCAATAAAAGTGCATAAAAGTTGAATTTATTTGTCACTACTTTTATGCCATTAGAAAATATTTTAGACATAGATTCACCATAGATTCACCATAGATTCACCATAGATTCACCTTGGTTGATTAATTGCTTGTTTTATTGATCGATTGCAATTACATTTAATCGTGTGAAATGGCATTAAATAATTTAACTAAAATTAGTTTCGGATTAAATGCAATGAAAAGAAAATTTCAATTTTTTCATAATATTTATCGAATTAATAGCGGTTTTGATGGAAAACGCCTTCAAATTCGATATAATCAGACTTCAAATGAAAATATCTTACATACGATTCGAGTCCAACACGACATCGAAAATAAGCGTAAGACTAGTCTTCTCGGGGGAGGACTCGAACGCATTGAAGGCCAACACCAGAAGGTATTCTTAATAAATAAAATGACAAAAATCAAACGGAAAGTGATTTTAGGGTAAACTGACTGCAAGAGAAAGAATTGATTTGTTGGTCGATTCAAACAGTTTTGTCGAATACGATATGTTTGTAGAGCACACCTGCACTGACTTTGGAATGCAAGACATGAAGGTATTCATTGACACAATAGTTCTTTAATTTGAATGAATTTATTTTCAATGATTTTGTTGTAAAACAGTATTCGGGGGACAGTGTAGTGACGGGTCACGGACTTATAGACGGCCGCAAAGTATTTGTATTTAGTCAGGACTTTACAGTATTTGGAGGCAGTCTTTCCAGCGCTCACGCGATGAAGATTTGCAAAGTTTGTCCATTTTTTACATCTTGTTATCAGTTTCAATGATTTTGTTTGTATTTCAAAAGATAATGGATCAGGCGGTGCAGGTCGGAGTTCCTGTCATCGGAATTTGCGATTCCGGTGGCGCCCGAATACAAGAAGGAGTTGAATCATTGGCCGGTTATGCGGATATATTCCTACGAAATGTCAGATCTTCTGGTGTTGTGCCACAAATATCTGTTATAATGGGTCCCTGTGCCGGAGGAGCTGTTTATTCTCCAGCTCTGACTGATTTTGTGTTTATGGTTAAAGACACGTCATATCTATTCATCACTGGTCCGGATGTCGTTAAAGTAAACCAAAATTTATTCTTTATTTTCTCTAAAAGAATCTCATTTCGAAGGCCGTAACCAACGAAGACGTTACCCAAGAAGAGTTAGGCGGCGCCAAAACCCATACTTCTGTATCAGGAGTAGCGCACCGGGCATTCGAGAATGACGTCGATATGATTCTACAGCTCAGAAAGTTTTATGGCTTTCTTCCACTCAATAGTACAGAACCGGCGCCTATCAGACAATCTGATGATAAATGGTCTCAAAACTAGAGTCGAATCCATTTTAAAATACTTTTAAATACTTTAGGGACAGAATAGTCGAGAGTTTGGATACTGTAGTCCCTCTTGAGTCGACGGCTGCCTATAATATGCTGGACATTGTTTTAGCGGTAAATTTATTTAAAAATCAAAAACAATATATTCTTAGATTTGAATCAAAAGATTGTCGACGAAAACGACTTCTTCGAGATTATGCCTAATTATGCCAAAAATCTTTTGGTGGGTTTCGCCCGAATGAATGGCGAAACAGTTGGTATCGTTGGAAATAACCCTAAATATGCGGCCGGTATTTGAATCCTATTTTGTTGACTCACTTTTAACACTATATTTAACTAAAGGCTGTTTAGATATAAACTCCTCCATAAAAGGCGCGCGTTTTGTCCGATTCTGTGATGCATTCAATATACCGATCATTACATTCGTTGACGTTCCGGGTATTCATTCAAATGCTTTTCTGTCTCTCATTCCTGTAATTACTTGAAAATAGGATTTCTTCCGGGAACTGCTCAGGAATACGGGGGTATTATAAGACACGGAGCAAAACTATTGTATGCTTTCGCTGAGGCCAATGTCCCCAAAATCACTGTCATTACTCGTAAAGCCTATGGAGGAGCTTATGATGTGATGAGTTCTAAACACTTGAAGGCAGACATCAACTATGCCTGGCCTACAGCTGAGATCGCAGTCATGGGCGCAAAGGGAGCCGTCTCTATACTCTACAGAGGAAAAGCCGATACTGAGAAGTATGAGAAAGAATATATCGAAAAGTTCGGAAATCCTTTTCCCGCTGCCATTAGGGGTGAGCTATAGTTAAATGATTTGATGGCTCTGACTGTTGTATCAATAGGTTTTGTCGACGATATTATTGAACCGCGGAATACAAGAATCAGAATTTGTAAGGATTTGAATCTTCTTCGGAACAAAAAAGTGGTTAATGTTAACAAAAAACACGGAAATATTCCTCTTTAGAAATGACATAACAATTGTTACGTTTTGTTACTTTAATTCAATTATTTTCTTATTTTAAATGTTTTAACAAAAATATGAATAAAATGTTTTGTTTTATAAAATGAGTCATAAATTGGTTCAAACATTACTTCTCTTCTAAGAGTTCTCTGATATTTGTTTGAATGTCGAAGAATAGAGGGATAGAGGAATAGAGACAAAATATTATTGATAATAGAGTTCAAGATTCATGCCGTCGTGTATTTCATAGTCCTGAAGAGTGATGTGATCCTTATAAATGGTATACCATTTCTTCAGAACTATTTTCTCCCAATGAGTGCCGGTTTGTGCTGCGATCAACTTCTTGAGATCACCGACTGTATCGTCTGAAACAATAAATATATAATCAGTAAAAATATTTTATTTAATATTGATTTGAATACAGACCCGGATTACACTTTATGCGGACTTTTTTGCCCAATCGATCATTACATGTGATTTCAATCATTTTTCAATACTCGACCAAAACGTCGAAATAAATCAATCGATTCTTTTTAGAGGTTTCTCTCAATCAAAACAATTTTCAATAAGTGTTTGTCTATTCTTCAATAACTGAAGACAATTATTGTCGGCAATTGGTCTCTCAATTATCGACTCAACGATTGAAATGTTTACAACAGAGTTGTTATGGTATTATTGACGCTTAAAATTTGTTGTCGTTGTTATGACAACACATAACGCGTAACATAAGTCGTAAAAAAATCTTATTTACTATTTTTGACGAAAATATTATGAAATGATTTTATGATTTAAAAGATTGGGTTTTTCTTATTCATGTTTATATAAACACTCAGTTCAGAGATATTTCTTGGATTCAACTGTTTTCGCACTTTTTATAAATAATTTTTTGTTTATTTCGAGGAAAACCACTAAAATTAGTGATAAATTAAGTGATTCACTAAAACTCATTAATTTTGTTTTAATTGAGTGATTCATTGAATTGATTGCGATTTACGAACAAAATTATAATAATAATTAAATTTAATATTTTTTTATTGAATTAAATAAATAAATATTTGATTCAATGTTGAGATTAAATCGTTTATTGATTTCCAAACATTTAAAGAGAGTATCGAATGTTTGCCTAAAAAGCAGTCATTACTACAGTTCGGAACCGCCCGACAAAGTGCTAACCGTTAGACTCGACTCTCCATCCGATAGAAATCCTCAAAATATTGAAACAGATATTCCCGAAGCCTTCTTCCGAAGAACTGCTTCTGAACTGAATTTATTTGGTCCGCACGACACGAGAGCCCCTCTAAACGGTAATATCGGACTTGGATTTGAAGACAGACAAAGACTGGAAGCGCACGCTTTGCTCAAAACCCTACGAAATACGACAGCCATTGAAAAGATTCAACAAATGAGTAAATCTCGTGGTTTGAGACAAATCGATATCCAATTACTTGTGTCCGACAATCAACAGAATCGCTGCCAAAAGCTCTTCAGAATTCTTAAATATCAACGACTTTTTCCGCAGAAAATGGTTTCTGTTTCTGAAATTTCTGATACAATGGACTGCAGTGCACACGACCTGCCTCTCAAAGTAGTTAAAAAGTTTGCGGCGCTCTTCCCTTCAGACAAAAGATCTGCTTTCAGTCACGGATTAACTGCTTTAACATTGACTAAGAAGACGGTCAATGATATGATCGCATATTCGCAAGAAATGGAAGACGAAAGGGAAGAGTTCTTCGAACAATTCATTTCTGAAGCGAAGATTATTTGTAATGAACTCATAGATAATGGGTTTTGGGCCGATTTTATTGATCCATATTCTGGTCAACCATTTTTGGTAATTATTATAATTTAAAGAATAAATGAATGAATTGTTTATTAATTATTATTAACTTTAAGAGCGAACCAACAAATGAAACACTTTTCGAAACCGACGATCGATTCTTACACTTGGGATTCAAAATTGAAGACTTGGGCTGTTGTAAAGCCATTTACCACAACAAATGGGACTCTCATTCGATTGTAGGCACTCTATTCACAACAGCGACCGCCAATTCAATGGCACTTAAAAAGCTAATGAATGAAGTCATCAATAAAGACAACAAAAGTGTTTAAAACAATTATTTCTTTATTTATATTTCATTTAATTTTTGAATGAATTTTGAATTTTCGTTAAAATTTGAGTAAAAATTATTAAAACTATTAAACAATTTGTTTATAAAATGATATAAATATATACAAAATTCATAAAAATATATTCGAATTCAATATTTCTCAGACATTATCAAAACAATAAGAGCTGTCCAACCCGTGAAAGGGTGAGAGCCCTGTCCTTTTCCAGTATTATCGTTGTACTGCTCCCAAACATAACCACTTCTGGCGTATTCAGTGAAAACAGTTGAGATCAGGTTTTGACGCAATCTTTTGTATATATTATGAGCTCTGTTCTGATACGGACCCGATTGGGATGAGTAGTGATGTAATGCTTTTAGGATAAGATAATTCATATTCATCCAAACAGCTCCCCTCCAATATGGGGGGTCGTGTTCTGTGTTGTACTGTTCGTAATATAACGAACTTCGAGATAGAGATCGTATTCCGTAAGCACTCCAAACGAGTTTAGGGTTTTCCAAATCGTCTAAAATTTTTCCTAATTTTGGATTATTTTCTTCAATAATATTAAGCATTAGTGGAAAGAGACTGATATAACCCATTTCTGGGACACAGTCATAGTGAGGAGGGGTCACTACTTTTCTTTCTTTGACAAAACCATTTTCTGTCTTAACTTTAATGAGTTTTACATTTAATGAATGCAATCCTTTGTCACAAAACATTCCGTATTTGTGAGACCAGTGAAGATCTTCCAGCAATTGATTGTCACTCAAATATTGTGCCGTTTGTTCATAACTTTCCAATAAATCGCTTTCAATTAGTTTTGCAATTCTTGACATAACTCTCGAAGAAAATGCGATCCAATTCCTCAAATCTAAATGTATTTCGTCATCTGTTGGATGTGTCGCTCGCGGGAAGTCATCCAAACCTGATGTCAATGTTTTTGGATTCAATTCTTTTTTAGTTTTATCATCTCTTCCTCTCCAACGATAAGAACCGGACAAATGTCCTGATTGTGAGACATTCAACCAATTGAACCAAAGCTGAAGTCGAGGAAAGATTTTATTCAACCATTTTTTATCAACTTTTTCATCGTTTAGAAGTTTATCTAAGGATAGGAAGAGTGCGGGAGGGTTTGCATTTGTGGTTCGCTGAACAACAAATTCTTTTGGAACTCTCGCCTCTGCCTCTGCGCCCAAAATCACTTCTCTAGGAATCCAACCCTCGCTATTCATAAGACTGAGCCAACCGTCGATTATAGCAGTGGAAAGCTGTCGGTCCCACTCACCGATGAGGAGCTGATGAAAGCCTTCATCCCATAAGAAACCTCTCGGAAAGAATGAACGCGAAGGCACTCCAGTTAAGAGTTGAAGAGGACCGTAAGGAATAGGTTCGTCATTCAAATTGGATTTAACTGAGGAATAGCCATAAAAATATCCAATACTTCCCAAAGTGTTGCTAACGATTGCTTTTGCGAATGAAATCTCACTTTCGCTGAAGTTTTTTGATTTTAATCCAAATTTCTTCTCAAAGTTTTCGTCAAAATTCAAAACTCTTTTATTTAATTCCTTTTCAAACGTGTTTTCATATGAAGAATCAGAAGAATCTGAAGAATCAGTGTTCAAAACTTGAAAACTTATGTCTAATTCAAGAGAAGAGGAGAAAACAATTTGATGGGCGACCAAATTGGCGGAACTCATTTGATCCCTCTTTTCAAACGAATCGCCATTTAATACGAATATTGGATTTCTTTGCATATCATTGATGTCGAAGAGAACTAAATTTTTTAAAAGAGTTTCTTTGAGATAAACTAATGGAGGCTTTGAAACAGTGTTTAAATAACTTCGAAATAAAACATTTCCTCTATTTTTCGATATAATTAAAGACATTTTAAAATTTCCGAAGTCTTCAGAATAGCCTTCGATTTGAAAGTTTGAATTCGGTTTAAGTTCTGCATTGAATGGCATTACTTGCAGTCTATCTGAAGAACGCTGTGTCGCCGCATAGAATATTAAAGACATTGGAACCGATGACAAACTAGAAGTGGAGGGATCCGTATATTTTGGTTTAGCCACGATTCTGGCCCTCCAACTGTTGTTCTTAAACTTGAGGAAAGAGGTTTCAAACACAACATTTTGATCGACAATCTCTTGAATACCAAACGTATGGAAGTCATGACGAGTCCATCCATAGCGAGTTAATCTGTCATTTTGGTCACACCAGTGCCTAACGGGCAAAGAATGTCCTTCAATCCGGTTCCAGAACCACATCATTCCGGTGACCATAGCTTCTGGAGAGCATGTCTTAAGACCGAAATAATGACCGCTTCTAAAAGTTCCCCAATTTTTTGCGTCAATCAATGGATTCAATGCTATGTTTGTGTCAAACGGTTTATGAATTTTATCGAATAAATGTCTTTTATATAATGAAAATGCGGTTAAACTCAAAATAGTTGAACAAAATATCAGAATTGAAATCCATTTGATTGATATCTTTGTCCAAAAGCTTGCATTTGATGAACGATTCTTCGATGATTTGGCCCCACTTTTAGTGACTTCAACTCTTTGAGAGACATTAGATTCATTAGAAGTGAGTTTTCTTCTGCTTATTTTTGACATTTAGCTTAAAGCTATCAGATTTAAAATTAAGCTAAAAGTTTAATAATTAGCGATAAACTAGTTTTAATTGACTTCTGGTTAAACGTGATATTTGTTTATATTCATAGATAACGTGACATAATATAAAGTGAATGATTGTATGAACCCTGAAATGAGTGTTTCTTATAATGTCTGACGTATTGGAAAAATGGCACAAAAGTTGGTTCGAGTGCTCAGACTTGAAACGACTCATAGAGTGATAGACTCGTAGACTCTGTTAATGCTATAAATGCTATTCAATGGTATTATAAACGAGTGAATAGTCTCACAGACTCTGACGTTAACTAAGATCTCGACTGATCTCAGAGTCTATTGCAGTCTATTTGAGAGTCTATTCAACTCTTAATTCTATTCACCGATAATTAGACGTCATTTCGACCCCTTTTGTCTCACATTTAATTGAGTGAAAGGATGGACACAATTCCTAGTATTGATTCAAACGTCGATCAAATCGTTTCCGTAATAACCCCTATATTTACGTTATATTCTTGTTTTGAGTCTTTGTGCCACACAATCACTCCCTGACCCCTCACTGACCTCAATTCAATTCTGAGCCTTTCGTCAAAATATAGTATTGAGTCAACTCCTGTCCCTTTGTTGACCCTTAATCTCTGATATAATTATCTTTCATTTCTTTATTAATGATTTTTAATATTTATTTTCAAAAAAATTGAATTTTAATTGTTTTGTGTCAAAGGTTTTGCCGATGACTTCTTTGTTCGGTGGAACAGTTCTTAAGACAAGAGATGAACAATCGGAAGAGTCGACGGCCCTCTATTTGAAAACCAAAGAGGACTGTATGAAGCATTTCGACTCGTGGTCTGAATCAGATCAGACAGATTTTGTTGAATATCTACTGTCGAAGATGACTCACTGCCAACACTCACAAATCAATTGTTATTTGAAACCAATGCTTCAGAGAGACTTCATTTCTTTGCTTCCGAGTAAGTGATCCAAAAATAACCACTAATTGTCTCAATTAAGTCTCAAATGTTTTATATGTTTTAATATTTTGTTGACCACAGAGAAGGGTTTAGATCACGTGGCGGAGACTGTCCTCTCATATTTGGACGCAAAGTCTTTATGTTCAGCAGAACTGGTCTGCAAAGAGTGGTATCGCGTTATCTCTGAGGGAATGCTTTGGAAAAAATTGATAGAAAGCAGAGTCAGAACCGACACTCTTTGGAGAGGTTTAGCTCATAGGAGGGGATGGTATGTCTTATATGACTTGAATCTATTCCTTAATTAAATTGTTGGTTACGATAGGGTTCGATACCTTTTTAAGCCAAGTTCTGGTGAACAACATCCGGATCATATGTTTTATCGAAGGCTTTTCCCTAAAATAATTCAAGACATAGAAAGTACTGAAAACAATTGGAGGTGCGGTCGTCATAATCTCCAGAGAATCAATTGTAGGTCTGAAGCCTCTAAAGGGGTTTATTGTCTTCAATACGATGACCACAAAATCATTAGTGGTTTAAGAGATAATACAATTAAGATTTGGGACAGAAGTTCCCTCCAGTGCTCGAAAGTAAGTGAAATAAAGAAAACTTTTGGAACAGATATTTATATTATTTTGTTTTTGATTCAGATCCTTACGGGACACACAGGTTCTGTTCTGTGCCTCCAATACGATGAAAGAGTTATTATAAGCGGTTCCAGTGATGCGACAGTTCGGGTTTGGGACGTTAGTAACGGACAAATGGTTAACACATTAATACATCACTGCGAGGCTGTCCTTCATTTAAGATTTAATAATGGAATGATGGTTACCTGTTCTAAGGACAGGTCTATTGCTGTTTGGGATATGACGTCTCCGACTGATATTAATTTGCGTCGCGTTCTTGTGGGACATCGCGCGGCCGTCAATGTCGTCGATTTCGACGAAAAGTATATCGTCTCCGCTTCTGGCGATCGAACCATTAAAGTGTGGAATACTTCTAACTGTGAGTTTGTCCGCACATTGAATGGACACAAACGCGGAATTGCATGCCTTCAATATCGGGACCGACTGGTTGTTAGCGGCAGCTCTGATAACACGATCAGGTATTTGACACTTAAATTATTACTTAATTCGTATCTCAATATTCAATGTTTTCTCGATTTATGCCTTCCTTTCGAAACAAATTTTTATTTGACTTAAAAATAATTGCGTTTAAGTATTGTATTGTTGTTTCCCTCCATTCCCTACAAAAATCCGTTTTATCTTTTGATTGAAATAATTTATATATATTTCGTATTTGTATTTATTTATTGAATTATTTCATAAATTGAAAGAATTTGAAGAAAACTCCTTAAATATGAACTCATTTTGATTACAATAAGCTTTCTATGAATGTCTGTTCACTGTTCTGTTCATTGACCGAAATAACCTCTTATTCTCGCAAAACATTTAGAGGACATCACTTTTATGAGTCAACCCTTCGATCAATTATTTTTAAAAATGACTTTAGTTTTGAGTTCATAGCAGTCATTGAGAGTGAAATAAGAATTTTATTTCATTGAACTTCTTTTTTGAGTAATAAACCGGACTCTAATACTAATATTCAGTACTAATACTCAGTTTCTTAATATATTCCTCTAATGATTCGCCCACACATTGCAGACATACTTTTGAACTCTTTGTTTGAATTTAAAATGTTATCAATAATTCGATTACAAGAAAAGAGTTTATAATAATTGAGAAAATGTCTGACAATTAACAGATTGTGGGACATTGAATGCGGAACTTGTTTGAGAGTTTTGGACGGACACGAAGAGTTGGTTCGATGCATACGATTTGATAATAAACGTATAGTCAGTGGAGCTTACGATGGGTTCGTCCTCTTTTGTTCAAAAAAAAAGAGTTCTTCAATTAATTACTTAATGTTTTATTTGACAGAAAAATCAAAGTCTGGGACTTAGCGGCAGCTCTGGATCCCCGATCACCGAATGGAACCCTTTGTTTGCGAACACTCGTTGAACACACGGGTCGTGTATTTCGACTCCAATTCGATGAGTTCCAGATTGTGAGCTCATCACACGACGACACTATCCTTATTTGGGACTTTTTGAGTCCAGAACCGCCTCAGCCTAACATTAATAGTAATAATAAGACAGTGCACTCTCCCTCCCGGTCCTTTGCGTTCCCCACTTCCTAACGCTTATGATTAATATATTGTTTTAAATAATGGTTTAATCATTGAATACAATAATTTTGGTTATCATTAATGCATTAATTGCTTTGAATTTTGTATTGTTTTAAATCATTTTAGAATCGATTAGAACTGCTCTCAGTTATAGTCCTCTCTATTGGACTGACTATTGATATGAAATCATTCCAATTATTATTTAATGCGATTTTTAACTCCAAATGCATCTCATTTTCATACAATTGTCTGTCACTCGGATTAATCGACACTTCATTAAATGTAAACTACAGTCTAATCGTTAAATAAAATGCGTTTTTCACTAAAAGAGTCAAACATTTAATTATTATTTATTTATTTGTTATTTATTTCTAAACTTTTAAAAGAAATTACAATTTATTTAAAGAAATATAAAAATAAATTAATTTACAAAATGATTGAGAAGTGACTGAAGGAGGGCTCAACTCATCATATTATCGCCGCCGGCCACTGATGTGCTCGAATTGGCTAATGCCGGCCCTTTCAAAGAATCGTTTATATCCCGTCGAAAAACAGACAGATTTTGAGTAAACCTAAAATTAAAATCAATATTAAGCCAAAGAAGGGAAGACATAGAGAGAAGAAGAGATACCGGTCTCTATTTTTGGTAAGTAGATTGCGTTCTATTCCTTCCATAAGATTGTCGAACCACTGGGCCATCGAAGACTGTTTATCGGAGGGCTGTTGACTGACAATACTTTGTCGCAATTGATTGAAGTATTCTTCGTTGAGAAGTATGAGTCCCAAAAGGGGTCGACTCATTGACCACTGGTTTCTACAGTCTTCGAACATAATTATATTTAAAATCGTTGAAAGCATTTGTTGGAGGATTTCCGGCTGCAGTTCCAATACTTTAAGACAAGTTTCACTTTCACGCACTAAACCTGTGCTTAAACCTGTGTTCGCACTCTTTTTATTGCTTTTTGATAACCATTTGAACAAATAAGTGACGATATGGTCGAGTGTTGCACAACAACCCGTACACACCATTGTGTCCAAAGCATTCAAACCCTCAGATATTGAGGAAAGAATGTATAGAAAAACATTTGGCTCTAAATTAGCTAAAAAGTTCATATGGTCCTGAGCTAAACACTCCAACAACACGTAATACGTTTGACTCAATTTCGGATAATTCTGTTTAAAAAAAATAAAAATACATTTAAATAACATTTTAATACATTTTTAACAATTATTTCAAACGAATTACCAATAAATCTGTTTGAGGTATTGATAGCAATAAATTAATAAACGTATTGAGCGCATCGTCCAGTGCTGTGTCGCCGTATAAGTGGAATACACCAAAGTTAACATAACCCCCACAAAGGGCTGACTTAAGCATTGAAAAACATATCGAAATTCCTTTTAACGTAAAATCAGAACAAAAGTTAAGGAAAATATTTTTCGATCAAAACTCAATATTTTGTTAAATATATCGATTGAAAGGATATTTTAATGGATAGATCTGGTCTTTAGGGACGTCTCCGAGCGTCAGAATACGAGTGCCGTAATTAACAACCATTCGACTCGTCTCTCGAAATAAAAGTATTCCGTTCGGAGACGAGACATCAAATTGAAGTCTTTGAGACCTATTCTGTACTAATTCTGCCATCAATTTAAGGACAGGAGTGGTTACTTGTGGGTCGTGAAACCACAACTCTATAGCTGAGTGCAAAAGAGGAGTATACGCCGGATATCTAAAAAGCATTTAAATTATTTTTTCAATTAAACGTAAAAAAAGGAATTCCTTCGTATATTTACATCCATTCGAATAACATCATAAAACTTGTCTTTGTGTTGAAAGCAAAGGCCAGTCCTCGTAGATCTCTGGCAATTCCTACCAAAGACTTCTATGACATATAAACATAGCTTAAGTGATGTTTTGACAACTTTTAAGAGAAGCAAACCTTCGCCTCTTCGACGTTAAACATTGAATTAGATTTCAAAAGTATTGCCAACGAATCAAAAGCGGCTTTAATTCACATATAATTCAAATATAATTCAAATAAATTAATTTAATGGATGAGTGACTCACCCGTAAGACTACTCATAAAACTGAGAAACTTTTCCTCGTCTTCTCCGAGATCTATCATAAGGAGTCGACCCAATGATGTGTAAAGAGTTGATCGACATCTCATATCAGTTATTTGAGCAGAACTGCCCAAAAAAGGGAAGTGTTCGCTCTAATAATAACAACAATTAGTTATCATTTTGTAAGATATGGTCAGCTCTTACGGTATGGTTATTGAGTATGAACTGAACCTCTTCTAATTTAACGAGTTTTCTGACACTACTATAACCCACAGACAAATCATTGAGTATTTGAAGAGTTTTTGTGACAATGAGTTCACTGTTTCCCCAATACTTCAAATTAGTTATTCTGAGAACAAATTCAATCAAATTATTAGTCATTTGTGTCTCAAATGTGACTCAAATTCAAAACAATTGAAATGTATTCACATTTTTCTGACGAAAACACTCAAAACCATTGTTTCCTCCGTTAGTCCCAAAACTTCAGAGAGACGTCTGTAGACCTTCGATGTCTTTTGGACCTGATCTCCGACATATATTTTACGGAACTGTTCAAAGAATGAGAGCATTGCCAGCTCTAACTTTTTACATGAGCCACCCTTTCCAATGCAACATCAATGAGCTATTAAGAGTTCAACTAATTATTGAATACCTGTGCGAGTCGTGCGTCAGTGAAGTTCATGAGTTGAAGTACTCGAAAGGCCAGTTCTCCATCCATGGCGTCGTGTTCATCAGTACTATTAAGGAATATTCTGCCCCCAATAGCAGCTCCAATGATGTATACCAACCAAGTGAGGCGACCCTCTTGTATGGCGACATCCATTTGTGGGGCATTTGTTTGAAGCAATTCCTGATAGGTTTGGGCCGATTGATCGAATAGTTGGACAATGAGTGCACACGTCTTCTCGTATTCACATCTGGCTATTGTTGACAACTGATCCAACTGTTGCTGAACCATTCCGATGTCATCAAACGGGTCTTCCAACCCATTCCGGACCACATCTGTGACTGAGTCTAATCGGGATGTGATGTAAGCGCGCGTCACTTCAGGCGTATAAGTCTCGAGAAGATGGGGTTCTGAAGCTTTAACATAAGGAACGGATGCAACCATTCGTTGCCATAAACTTAACAAATAATGGATAGAGTTTGGAGCGAATGTCCACATCTGAAGACTCGTAACCGTAAACTTTGTTATCAAAGCGATTGTCTCCGAATATCCGTCGACTTTAACCAATTCACTCAATTGATAGTTAGACTTAAGACGAGCCAAAAGGCGACAGAACTCGTGATAACACTGAGGGTCAGACAATCCCTGGGGATTCTCTAATATATATCTGACGCCCGAAACTAATTGCATAAGAAATTTAGCCCTCTCTGTGTTATTGAAAAGGGATCGACGCACAGACGCAAACTGTACCAAACAGGACAAAGCCTTCAAATAAATGTTTAAAAATTAATATAATTAACGATAAAAGAGAGGAATTCATACAATCGGTGCCAAAGATTGAGGCAAACAGTGAAAGAGATCGAAGAATAGTTGTAATGTATTGAAGTCGAGGAATGCCGGCCTCCAACTCGTAGGGATTTGAACGCCTGAAACACAGAAAAAAGAGAAATCAATAAAATTGGGTTTATTTTAGTGAATGACTCACAGGATAAGTCATCTGAAGACTCGTCGGGAGAGGTGCCAATGAAATCAAATGAAAGACAGTTGAGTGCGAGTCGAAGAAGATTACTGACCAAAGTCTGCTGCGATTCATCAATGAATTTAGTGCTTTTCCAGCTTTCGAGAGCCCTTCTCAACAAGTCGTGCGCCAATTGAAACGTTTCATATAAGTGGTTATCCCTAAAAGAAGAGGCGATTTTTCGCTGCTTTGTTATGGAACGACTCGCATCTGAACCACTTATTTGACTGTTTATCACAAAAAACAAATCAATTGAAAGATTTTAATAATTTTAATAAAGGACTGAAAGGACTGACTTTATTTCACACGTCAATTGGGACAGGAGTTGGACTCCGACTATGCAATAGTCAACTGAACCCTATTTTCAAATAAAAGATTCAATAATTTGATCGAAAATTAGTTTAAAGCGAGAGAGAGAGGACAGACCTGAAGAAAAGGTCTGACTTGTGGAATGACATTCCTGAAGACGAATTCGTCTTTGTCTGACTCAAACCATCCCAATTTGGTTATTCGAGCGAACAGTTGGACCAACGCTTGAGTGACAAAAGGGGCTAACTTTGGACGAGAGGCCAAATAATTGAGAATATAATTTCGAATATCTATTCTTTGCTGAAGAGATAATATATTTGGGTTTCGCGTCACTAATTTGGTTAAAGTGGTTGCGGCCAACAGTTGAGCGTAAGAGGACTGACAGACAAACAAATATTAGTTTAATCAAAGACAAGACAATTGTCATTACGTCTCCTCTTTCCAGTAAAAGCTGACACTTAGAGAGACAGGTCGGGGAAGAGGTTAACAGCGCTAAAGTGGTCTCCGCTTTATTTCTTTCACTGGTATCGGTCGAAGAATATAATTGCTTACACAACAGTTCCAATTGTGCCAATTCCTTAAGAAAATGACAAAAATTAGATAATCGTGATATTGATTCGGCAACACTTTCAATGATTACCAGTTCTTCAGACATCACTTCGTTATTCATTTGACACTTGAATTCAGTCGTTATTTAAATTAATTTTAACCAAAAGTTTATTCGTTTTAGACTTTGAGTCAAATGTTATTAAAAATAATTAATTAGTAATACATTTAAAAACCGATTAAATTAAAGGCACAGTAATTACGGATTATTTTTTGTTTAAATCCCAGTATTTTGTGTTCCGTTTAAAAAAATAACAAATAATTTATTGTTTTATTTAATTTATTTCAATCAAAATATTTGCCATAAAATGATCGCAATTATATTAAAATACAAATCAGAGGAAAATATGAGAAACTTTTGCAAACAATTTATGTGAAAATCAATTTCAAAACAATCGTCTCATTTGTGGTGTTTTCCAATGCTTTTGAACCCAACTGTTGTCTCAATATTTCTGTTGTGTCGCTCTTTCCCAGCAAAACATCACTAAACACTTCCCTCCAATACTTATGTCCTTTAATTCAATTGTAATTACGATTTTAATTACAATTTAAGACCAGAAGACTTTTGACAGTTGTGTCCATTCCTTTCATTTAAATCAATTAAAAGGATTGAAAGCAAAGAAAATGATTTAATTTTTTTGGGAAAATAGTTATAAAACTTTTTTTATTTGAATTCTTTGAATAATTTGTGTCTTAAGTGAGTCTTCGCTCAAAAAATAAATAAATAAAAGAAAATATTTGATTCAATAATGAGTTGAAAATTGATTTTAAATTTAATTATTTATTTATTTTGTGTTTATTTTGAGTTTAATTTGATTTAAGTTTAATTCATTTGATTTGATGTCAAACAGAGATTGAGTTGAAATGCAAGAGTCGAGCGAACAATACTTAAGTTCGTGTCCTTTCGGCACAAACGGCACAATCCCCGGCTCTCAACCTATTCCGGCCCTCATTTCTCCCGGACTTCAATCACTTTATGAAACCTGTTTGAGAGCCTATCCTTCACAACCAAATCCATTGCAAGTGACGGCTGTCGTCAAGTATTGGTAATCGATTTAAACTGTAAAAAGTCATAAAAAGGTAAAAATGTTTTGACTAATAGGTTGGGCGGACCCGACCCTCTCGACTATATATCGATGTACGCCAATATGGGTGATCCAACACAGAACATCCCTCCGCACTGGCATTATATCAGTTTTGGTTTAAGTGATCTTCACGGGGATGGAAGGGTTCACGAGTGAGTGATAATTACCACAAATTTTAATGAAATGAATAAAATTTTGATTTAATTGAAGGATAACCGGTCCTCAAACTCCCAGTGGTTTTGGTTTTGAATTGACATTTCGTTTAAAGCGTGAGCCCGAAGAGATGAGTCCCCCGACGTGGCCGGCGGCTGTCATGCAGGCATTGGCTAAATATGTGTTCCAATCGATGAACATCTTGTGTGCGGGCGATCACGTGTCGTGGCACTGCCCTCTTGACAATACTGAGTCAAGAATACAACACATGCTTATGACAGAAGATCAACAATTGGGACCAACTATGACTCCTTTCGGTTCCGTTACTTTTATACAAATTGTGGGCATTTGTGCCGAAGAACTCTCTTCCGCTCAACAGTGGAACGGACCCGGAATTATAGATTTGATGAAATCAGTGCCGGGAGCGGGAGGACAGTGGTTAGTGACTGACATGAGAAGGGGTGAAACTATCTTCGAACTCGAGCCCGAACTTCAAGAGGCTGTTGAAGACGGTATCGCAACTCAGGGTTCAAATCTGAGTGGTGTCAGCGCCCGATGCGTTTGGAGTCAAGAGTTACCAAAAAGTGAGGACAAACAGAGCGAAACAGAGAACGATGACATCGACTCTGACTTATCAAACGAAAAGACATCAAAAGATGAGTCGAAGAAACGGAACGGTCTTTCGCCAATTGCCAGGAAATGCGCTCAAAGCAGAAACAGTTGCAGTTCTTCGATGTCTTTCTCTCACGATCAGCAAAATCAGAGCAATTCTCGGATGTCTTTTGCCAGTGAAACGGGTGCTCAAGAACCAGAAGAACTCATCGAAACTAGATTTCTGAAAAGTCTTCACTTGCGGTTCAACTTAGAGGCCGGAAATCTGTTGCCATTAGCGTTACGGTAGGAACCGATTCATCTATTTTTTAGATATTTTTGTAATTAAAATGTTTTGTCGTAAATCTCGAGCAGAGGACGACTCAAACACGACAGACACTTCACTTTTAAGAATGTTATCCAAAATTTGGCCATAACTTTGGTCACGCCATCAGTTTCAGGATCTTTCGTTTCTTTGAGCGATAGATATGCAGTACGCGGGCCATGGCTTCAGGTACTTATACCTAATGACTTCATTGACAGAATGCTCGCAGATTTGGATGACTTAACGGAAATCGATTCGGTATTCAATTATTTCACTTAAATCTTAGTTCTTTCTCCAATCAATGGTTTCTTTCGATTTCAGATGGAGTTTCCAAAAACGTTTGAATGGCCGGACATTAAACTGTCCATAACTTTAGAATCTGAAGAATCATGAAATGGATTCAATGGATTCATTTGTATTTATCTTTTGTTTACTTTTATTGTAAAAATTTTTTTTTTTTAAACAAATGGCAAATAAAGTACTCATTCGATACTCGAGTCGGGTGTAGTCGGAGCGCGTGTTCTCCGCGAAGAAATCACTGGACGGGGTTTATATAGATCTGATGACTCATACCTTTGAGTTTGAGATTCGTTTCTGTAATTTTTGAAAATTAATTAAAACAAAAAACATTTGAATCAATAAATGAATTGAAACCTATTTTTATTTATTTTTCTTCGTTGGGATCTGTTATGTGATTGCGTCGAGTCTTGAGTTGTTTCTGATAAACTGCTCTCAACAGATCCTCTTGAAGAACATCTCGAATCAATTGGTATTTCATCTTTTCTTTTGGGTATTTTTGAACTTCGATTATAAGTCATATCATTTAATTCCTTATCGTCGGAAGCATTAGAATGTCGTCTTCTTCTGAGTCTTTGTTCGTTATCTATTTTAACAATTTTTGTTTCTTCATTTTCTTCTGAATCTTCTTTGGATGTGCTCTGAACCGAACGATCCTTTTCGGTAAAAATCGAGGAAAACTCTTCAGAAGAATATTTAGGATTAACTCTTCGGACTCTCTTTGTCTCTGTTTTTGTTTCAGTGGTTGAGAGTTGAGATTCCACTTGAGGGCTCACTTTTCCCACTTTAGACTCTGATTTGATTGATTCCAAATTCTGTTCATTAGATAAAACTTCTGTTATTTTTTTAACCACTTTTAAACTGATTCTTTTCTTTTTGTTGTCTTCCGTTTCATCGTTAGAATCGTCTAAAGATATTTCGTCGTCAAAGTCCGACAGATCGCTGGTGTGAACAGAACTGACGTCTGAGAGCTCCTCGTCTTTTACTTTAGTTTCGGTTTTCTCTTTGATCTCATTTGTGGTACGCTTTGGTTCCGTTGTCTCTCTTTTTTGTTCTTTCAATTCATCCATAATTTGTTTATTTATTAAAAATGATTCGTTTTGTTTGATATCGTTTTCCGAACAAATTATCTCCTTTTTAATGACCGAAACGTTTGTGTCTTCTTTAGATTTATTCATTTCTATCGGAGAATAAGAGAGTTGTTCTCTCTCTGGAGTCAACATTTCCGGCTGAGGAGGTGTCGGCCAATCATTATACTCGTTATCTGAATCACCGGCACTGGTATTGCATTTAACTTCTTTTTTGATGGATTTACTCTTAGCGTCAGAATCAGAATCAGTGTCGATATCCATTGGTTGAGAGGTATCTTCTGGTGGTTCCATTTTAATGAAAATCTCTTTAATATCTGTATTTTCTTCTCTTTTAGTCGAAACTTTAGTCGCATTTTTTGTCGAATTTGAGGTATCAATAGTTTGAAGCAAAGGCTTGTCATTTGATGGAACTATTTCAGTGATTCCCAAAAATTCTTTGACAACGGTTTCAATTTTTGGCCAAAAGAGTGAATTGATTTTATAGTTAACGACCTGTTCCACCAAATGCTCGATACCATACTTAAGCATTCCTGACCTAAAAAATGATAATAAAACCAATTAATGGTTCCAACACTTGTCTGCATTACTCATTGATTTGTGTTCGAAGTCTTTCTCTTAATTGGTTTTTATTAATGTTTTGATTCCACTTCTGTTGAGACAAGAATTTGGAGACATAGCCTTCAACTCTTTGGAGCAGATTTTGAAACGACGGCTAAATTTAATTAAATTTATCAGACATTTGTCGACAATTGATTTGAATACCTTTGTATCGGCGTCTGAAAGACACTGACGCCTGAAATCATCAAATATTCCTCGAGATTTGATATTCATTACGATTGCATTAATCAGCTGTGAGTCAGCCGTCGAAGAATGTGTTGATTGAGACATAGTTTAGTCACTCATTAATTCAATTTGATCTCTGATCAGAGTCCAGAAGCACAAGTGAACTGGTGGGATTGGTTGAGGGTTACATACATATAAGTATGATTAGCCAATGCTGAGGGTGGTAGACAATTTTAAGCGCGTAATTCAAAATATTTCTATTATGGATCGACTTCTTTTATGGGGCACATGAATCATATGCAAAAAGGCCCAAAAGTCAAAAACTAAAGTTGAGTAAATAGGTAAATAAAACATTGATTCTGACTAAATCATACATGCTGAATCTGAATTCGACAAGAAAATCAGCACATTTTTATTTATTCATACTTTTATATAGGTTTATTTGTTTATAGAGAAATATTAAAAATAAAATAATTTCATTGTCAGATTTAGGTTCAGCATGCTTAAGTTAATCAGAATCAATGTTTTATTTGTCAATTAATTTAACTTTAATATTTGACTTTTGGGCCTTTTATAAATGTCATTGCATGTAGCCCATATATCGAAGTCGATCCCATTTCCCATGAGATCACTTGTGCTTCCGGACTCTGTCTCTGATTCAAACTCGAGAATAAATGTTTTTATGGTGTAGAGGTCATCGGATACATATCGATCAAATATTACATGTATTTCATAATCAATAATTCTTTTATTAGTTGATAATCGATAACATTTTAAGACTTAATCGTATTTAAAAATACCGAAAAGTTTTACTAATGGCTTATAGTATGTCATTAATTATAACTTCATTGAAATTAAAGGATATTTTTATTAAATAATTTGTATAACAAATGACTAAAGTTTAGTGTTTATGAGAGACCTCTATTCAATGTCAGCCATTATTTGTATGTTTTTATAAAATTCAAATCAAAGCAAAACATTTCAAACGATTTTCATTAAAATTTGTGTTAATTTATTAAATATTTATTAATTATAATTAAAAAGTAATTAAATTTCAATTTATTTCAATTATTTTAATTAATGTTTTTATTTATTTTTAAGTAAACATTAAAATTATGACAGAAATTAATAATAGATTTGATTTTAAAGGTCGACCTAAATATGGCCCGAACTAAGCAAAGACAAACCGCCCGTAAGAGCACCGGCTCATGGAGTCAGTCCGCAAAGTATTCGACTCTTATGAAGAAATTGGAGACCAAAACAGGAAAAGGGACCGGAAAGGGTCGCAAATCTACGGTAAGACTAATTGCAATTAAACTCAAAACAAACTCACATTTGATTTGATCCGAAGGGAGGGAAATCACAATTAGTTAAAAAGAAGACCTTCCGTTACAGACCCGGAACTATCGGTCAGTTAATAACATTTCTATTTATTTCATTTATTGCAATACATCTGAATGACTGAGACAGTGATAAATTGGAGGGTATTATCACTGACTGTGTTTCCCTTAACCATAGAATTATATTTTATTTATTTATAACTTCCGGTTTTGAGTAAACATTTTCTTTAAAAATAGTTAACATAACTAATAGTTATATAACTTTTAATCAAATAATTCGAGGAAAGCCATCAAACATTTTTGGCACTTTTCTCAGCTTTTTTTTCGTGACAATATGTTTGCAAAAATTGAAGTTTAGTTTGTTTTTGATATGAGTTTGATCTCGTTTTCGGGAAACTATCATTTCATTGGATTGCGATAAAAGCCATAAATTTCTGTTTATTAGTCTATAATTGGTTTAAATGTGTGTTATTTACAGCTCTTCGTGAGATCCGTCGCTATCAGCAAACGACTGAATGTCTAATTCCGCGGTAAGTCCTCACAAATTGACAAATAAGAGTCAGAATTTTAACTGAAACCTTCATAGCCTTCCCTTTCAACGTTTGGTTCGTGAGGTCGCCTCCGATTTCAGGGATAGTCTTAAGTTTCAGGCGGCGGCATTAGGCGCTCTTCAAGAGGCTACTGAAGCTTATTTGGTCGGACTCTTTGAAGACACAAACCTTTGCGCGATTCACGCAAAAAGGGTAACAATTATGCCGCGAGACGTCCAATTGGCCCGAAGAATACGCGGTGAAAGGACTTAATCCTCTTTTATTTTGTTTTATCATAAGATATCGCACACTATATATCATATTATATTAAATGACATATTATTTCGTAAAATATTTAATAATTATATTTAAAAACATAAAAATATTCATTTTTTGCCATTAATTTCCAAATTGAAAAATACTTCAAATATATTGAAATCCAAACAATTTTCCAGAAAATCTCAAATCTTTTAAATCTCTCATTAAATTCAATTTAAGTGTTTCTCAAATGATATTCTGTTCCCTTCAAATGAATGCCAAATTTTTTGATAATTTTAACAAATTCTCTGAAATGAGCTAAAGTTCAACATTTAATGTCTAATTTAGTCAACAATTAGAGAACAAATACTAATATTCTTCGCAAATGTTATACAAATTTCTTAAGAATCACATAAAAAGCAATTTCTCTCAAAATTATAATAAATTATTAGTTTTACATTATATTTGTCTCAAATAATGGTTTTTATTTCTCTTGAACTCTATTTGAATATTTTAAAAATGATTTAATGATTTTTTTTGTAATTTTATTTTCATTGAAAGGCATTTGATTGAGAAATCGTATCCTCTTTAAGACTCTGATATTCAGACGTAAGATAACTTTCTTGACTCTGATTTTGTAAAATATCTTTTGTATTAAAAAATATTTTGTCAAATATTGAGTCAATTATTTGTTAATTAAATGTTTTTATAATAAAATAAAGCTCTGAATAACATCTTTGGCGCATATCTGACGGAAAAACTAGTGATCAATAATAAGGTGTATCTTATGTCAGGATTTTGAGCGTTCAGTCAGTGAGCGTCAGACAGTGGTCACACACTTTGCGCACTCAGATATCCATTCAATTTATGATTATATATATATCGAAATCGATATTATTATCATTAGATTGTCTCTCATTTTAAGACTTTGCGGTCATTCCAAACAATTATTAGTTTTATTTAATAAATAATTAATAATTGAATAAAGAATTTTCATTGAAATTACACATATTCTACACATACTATAGAATTGAATCTTGGATTTCAGTATAAAACAAATTTATTAAATGATTTGTAATAATCCAATGAATTCGGAAGGAATCGGATCAAAGCGAAAAGCATTAGAATTAATCACAAATATATTTTGGTGAGTCTTTTCAATTTATGTCTATTATTATACCATTATTTGATTGTTTGATCTTTGATTGAAATGAATACAAAATATTGAAATACAATTCATTGCTTAAAAATGTTAGCAAAAAGCCTAAAGAAAGTGATAATTCGAGTGCTGTCGGCGCCAACAGTGAGACGATTGGAGATAATTCTGAGCGTTGTTTGAATCGAAACCCATGTCACCACTCACTGTCAGTCCCAGAAAAAGACAATAACTCATGTCTTTCGGATAATTTGCCGAAATCTCCGATCTCTCCCCGCGTCAAAAATATTCAGGAAGATATGGAAGCGCTAATGCTTTCGCGTCAGGACAACCCATATATTATGCAACAACTAGAAAGGCTGTCCACAAAGGATTCAGAATTGTTCGCTGAATTGACAATTTCTGCAAATTCCTCTCCAGCCCGTACTCTACATAAGCTATCGATAACTAATTTAGAGGCCAACCCAACACCTGAATCCAATTTCATAATGGATAGCGATATTTGTGACACATATGATGACAATCTTCACGACAAACTGATCCGTTCTCCTCCTCCACAATTCCCAAAGAATTTATCGCTTTTTGTATTTCCTGGAAGTTCTGCGGCCAGTATTCAGAGCTTAAGAACCGGAGATAATAGCGATGCCTTCTCTTCGCGTATTTTCTTGAGTCCTAATCTAAGCTGTAATTCAAACAGTGATATGAAGAGTAAGGGTTCCAACACTTCCAATGACAACATTTCATTGAATCTGAAGTCTCACGATTTGAGACATTCAAAATGCAATCAGTATTTAGAGGCCAGACATGAAAACTACATGAAATACGAGAGACGGGGTTCTGACAGCTCTATTATGTCTAACAACTGGAAGACGTCGTTTTATAACCAGTCAATGACAGCCTCGAGCTCTTCTCTGTTGTCATTTGTTCCGCGCTCCACCGTCTGTCCACCAATCAATTCTCACACTTCTGTTTCCAACGATTCCAATATGAGTTTTAATGTTTGCCAAACCATAGAATCAAATGAAAAATCTGCCACAGATTTAATGGATGTTTACTCTAATTTGGATGAAGACAACTCCAATCAAATGAATTTCATGAGTCCCAGCAATAGTCGGGAGGCCCTCCTCAAAGATGTGTCACAAATCACTTAATTATTTAATTGAAAAAATTGTTCAGAATTTCAAATATACTTTCATTTGATTTGTTGTTAATCTGTTAATCACTTCAATAATAAATTCGATTAAATGATCTCAATATTTCTCTATTATTAGCTAATGAGAGGGGGGTTTGCATGGAGTCCCCCTCAGAAAAATAGACGGGAAGTTTGATCTGACTTTCAGTAATAAATGGAATAAATTAAAAACGAGTGAAATGTCTCCAAATGTCTCAAAATAATTCTTAAGCTTAGATTTTGTATAATTTTTTCTACAAAACTTTTAAGGAAAGACAGAATCAATGTTTTAATGCTTTAAATCACAAAACGTTTAATGATTTGATAAATTAAATTAAGTGCAAAAAGACATCGATTACCACATATTATATATATATTTATATATTAAACATATTTTATATAAATTAATAGAATTTATTATTAAATGAAAAATATGTCGAATTTATCGAATAATTTCAAAGAAATTTCGACATTCAATTGCAATTAACTCCGAATCTGTTGCTGTCTTCAGATGAGAATCAAATGAAATCAGATTAAAAGAGATGTTCTTCTGTTTAGGAAGAGTTAGAGTAAGCAAAGGTCTGACCCAAAGTTGGTGAAGTCACGAATCGATATCAATCTCATAGGCTTTCATCAATGCATTTATGGTGAGCTCTGAGATATCGTTTTCAGCCAAGTCTTGTCTGATATCATTCATACCTTTCCATAACCTGATGAACAACTTTTTGCATTCGACTCTTTCCTCGAGAGTCAAGAATTGGAGGGAAAGGAGGAAACGTTTGGCGCGACTCAAAGAATTCAAAATATAGACAACAAATACAAAGTCGTCTACAGTTTCGTCGAACTCGCAAAGGGCTGATGCGATGTCTCCCAAAGAACCAAAAGATATCTCAGAAAAGACCAGATTTCCAGACGAACGGTAAAGGGTTTGCAAGAAATGATAGCGATCTCTGTTTGAGTCCAACTGACGCCAAATCCTTTCAAATTCCGTTTGATCTAAAGTATAGTTCATTTGTTGGACTAATCCATGGCTCGAATGTGGGGACTGAGAGTCGAGTTCTTCATTTGCGGCCAACTCTTGATTGCATTGATTTGAATGACTGTTATTTCGATTCAAATGAATCCGATTGTGATTAGAGTGTGAAGAGTGACAGCACTGAGAGGAATGACCCCAATGTGAACAATGGCTCGAATGAGACGAATGTGACAACTGATTCAACTGATGATGAGTTTGATGGACATTACAATAATGACCCGAAGAATAATGGCTTCGGTTTCGTTGTGTTTGTGAACCATTGGTCTGAGAGTGGATTCTTTGACTCATTCGATGTCTATTTGATTCATTCGAGTCATTTGGATGTTGAATGAGTTCTTCATTTTCATGTCCAGCGTTTGTTGAGTCGAGACTAGTTTCCAACTGTTCAAAAGTCAGGTGACCTGAATCACCACCGTTTGGACGCCATTTGGCCATCACTTCAATTCAGACAAAATAAAACCACTTTTGACCACAAATTAGACATAATTTGAAGTATTATTTAATAGATAATTGAATTGCATTTTCACTCATTTTTATACAATTTTTAATTCATTTAAAGAATCATTTATTTGTTTTTAATTGAAAAATACGACAAAAATAGTGGTAACGACTGTCGAGTGAATCCACAAAATAGTCAAACATTTATCTGAAGAGACATTTAATTGATTTAAAATCACTCGAAATAAATAAACAGTTTATGAAAAGAGAGCGTCAGATGTCTCTCAAGTTCTTCACTTAAGCCACTCTTTGAGTCTAATTTTGAACTTTTTTTTTGACATTCAATTCTGAGTTTCATATCTTGATATTTGTTCGTTTAAAGTCAGTCATAATTAAAGAATCTTTCAAATTCTGTTTATAAAAATAAGCTGTACTTGAAATTAATGTGTAATTGATTTTCTTTTTAGCAAGGTTAGAGATTTAAACGGATTAAACTTTTTGCTTGTTGTAAAACTAGCATAATTTAATTACATATTTTGATGACACAATAATATTAGTCTATAAATTAATGTTGAATTTTATGCATTTCTGTAACTAAATTAAAAATAAGTATTAATGAGTATACCATTGATTAGACTCCGATTAGAGTCTAATCATAAGATATCGTTTCGATTAATATTGAAGTTTTCAGTTTTGTGACGTCAAATGACAAACAGATGTCCAATCGTTATGTATTAGTCTAATTAAAATTAATTTGTTTTCCAAAATAAATCAATTTATCTATTAATCTATTAATCTTTAAAATATAAAATTGTCATATATTTCTAAAATATGTTACCAATCCTTTGAGTGAATTAATATATAATATATAATATTTGCCACAAACATATTTTCGAGACAAAAATAAAGGCACTCTATTAAATGTCTACGCAATGCATACTATTGTGTGTGAATGCAATTATAAGTGTTATAAAATTTAAACTAAATTAACAACAAATGGATTAAAACATAATTTAAATTCTCTTTTAGAGCTTTAAATTGAATACATTTTAAGAGAGTGTTATCCAATGTTTTTATGTTACACTCAATCAAAGTATTAAATTGAATGTCATTTTGAATGACCTAATATTGTTTGTTGTGTTAAAACAGCTGATCGTCTGTCTTCTTGATTCTCCGATTTTGACGTTTGGTTTGTGTTTTAATTTGAATTTATTATTATTTTTATTAAATATATTTTAATTATCAAATAATTGGAAAATGTCTTTTGTATTTCGATCACATGAAAAGGTGAGTAATAAATGAACCACATCTCTAAATAATTATATCTCGAGACGTATTTTTGGGATAAAATTACCTCAAAATGTTAACAATTTTAACAGTATTAACAGTATTAACAGTATTAACAGTATTAACAGTATTAACATGTACAAATTGTAGAATAGTAAAAGTAAACATATTTTTGTTATTTGTTTTTATTTTCTTTGATTTATTTTCAATCAATTTATGACTAAAATATTAATTAACTTATTTTGAGTTTAATTTCTAATCAAATGATTCGAAATATTATTATAATTTTGATGAAAAGTATGACTCAATTGAAACTACAACCAAACTAATTGTAAATTACAATTACATAGAGATTACAATTTTTAATTATTTATTCAAATAATGATATTTTCTCTAAAATACAAATTAATGGTTAATCTCAACAAAATTCCTAAAATTATTCCATTATTTTGTGGCCATAACTCGTTATATAAGTATTGCAAAAATGATTATCTAATAAATAACCAGAAAACAAATGATTGAAAACAATTTACTTAAAAACATTTAATTATTTTTTTAATCAAAAAAAGAATCTCAAATTATAGGCCATTTTGTAACCAATTTATGTAAATGATTTTATTAAATGATTTAACCATCACATTCACAATCATTTTACATAAACGTAATGTTAATGGAGATTTAGTTTAATTAATTGATTCATTTTTTGTTCCCATTATTATTATTAATACAACTGGAGTTGAAATGGATTTTAATTGTAACAGTATTTCAAAGAATTTGCGACAATTCTATGAGACTATAGCTATGAGTCTATGACAACCAAATATTGATATATTCCTCATATGATTGATATTATGATAAGTTATAAAATTTATTAACTGATTATTGCATCAGATTCTGAGTTAACGTTTGTCTTTCGAATCGAAAGTTTCGATATAAAAGAGATTCAATCGAATCGTTGTTTATTCTTTAATATAGAATCTATATTATTCTATACATATATTAAGTAATAAATATTGAGTTCATTTAAATACGAATCAATTGTTATAGTCTTTACTGAATATGAAATTCATAGAATGAATGGTTTTAATGCATCAGTTATTATGTTGAACAGATCCAACAGATCCACTGAAATACAGACAATGGATCCATTATTATCTTTGTTTGGTTCCGAATCTGATTCGGAAATGGATGGCTTAGGAATTGATATAAATAGGAAAACATTATTGTTGTCTCAAAATAATTGTTTACCCCCGGAATGCGAAGAGGGAAACGTCGAATACAAACTCAAACTTATAAACCCCTCTCAAAGTCGTTTCGAGCATTTGGTCACTCAAATGAAATGGAGATTAAGAGAGGGTAACTATTATTGATTTTCAACAACTCTTCCATTTTCTTTAAGAATGTTTTTATTGTGATTATAGGACAGGGAGAAGCTATTTATGAAATTGGAGTCGAAGATAAGGGATTATTAATTGGTTTATCCGATGAAGAAGTGAGTGCTTCGATGCAAACCTTATATTTAATGGCAGAGAAATTGGGCGCAACTCTCACTATATTGAGAGAAAGGGTGATAAAAGGGGACGACAGCACAAAGTATCCCAAATATTGTAATAAAAATTTACAAAAGTGTCGAAAAGTGGTCGAAGTTTTAGTCCGAAAAATACCGGACGATCAGCAAACCATTGAATTAAGAATCGCTGTATTGGGGAACGTAGAGGTCGGCAAAAGCACTTTACTCGGTATTGACATCCATTCAATTGTCAAACATTTATTCATTGTTTCTCTTTTCAGGAGTTCTAACACAGGGAGAGCTCGATAATGGAAGGGGTCAGTGATTCGCTGTAATAAAAAGTATATATTATTTATTAAATTATTTGTATTGACATAAAGGGAGCGCTCGTCTGAATCTGTTTCGACACAGACATGAGATACAATCGGGAAGGACTTCTAGTATAAGCAGAGAAATTCTTGGATTTGATTCTAAGGGATTACCCGTCACTTATAATATATGTCGGACTCCAGAAGAAATTTGTGAGACTTCTTCTAAATTGATTTCTTTGATTGATTTGGGAGGACATCATAAATATCTCAAAACTACTGTTTTTGGTTTAATGTCAATGAATGGAGACTACGCTGTACTTTGTGTCAGTGCTATCGGTGGCGTCAATGCAGGAACGGTAAACCATTTCATAATTGTTGTTAAATATCCTCTAAATATGCAATTTTGAGATCAGACTCGAGAGCATTTGGGTCTCGCACTGGCGCTCGACGTCCCTATTATAGTAGTGGTAAACAAAACAGATCTCGCAAACGATGAATCGCTTTCTGAAACTCTCTTTCAATTGGAATCACTTCTAAAGTCTCCGATTTGTAAAAAAGTGAGTCATTCACTGATTTTCAATCATTTGATAACTAATTGAATGTTTGTTTAGCTTCCGATTTACGTACAAACAGAAGACGATGTCATTACTTGCGCTTCTTCTATGAGCTCCAGTAATATAATACCCATCTTTACGGTCTCGTGTCTTACAGGACAGGGTTTGGAATTGTTCTATAGATTTCTGTATGTATTGCCGCCAGAAATAAACGTTAAGGACAGAGAAAGACTTATTCAATCGAACACAGAATTTCAAATGGATGAGACTTTTCAAGTTCCAGAAGTCGGTCAGAATCTATTTTTTAATCTATTTTTCAAATTAAAATTATATTAAAATTAATAATAAAAATAAATTTTAATTTTTCTATTTATAATCCAACCACAGGTCCAGTAGTGGGCGGACTATTGATATCTGGAATAATAAAAGAAGGCGATAATCTTCAAATCGGACCTTTAGATGACGGCTCCTTTAGCGGAGTGCAGGTATTATCAGTGCAAAGGCATAAAGTTGCCTGTCGTGTGGTCAGAGCGGGACAGAGTGCAACTCTGGCTCTCAAAAGCACAGACAATCAGAGTTTAGAAAGGAATTTACGAAAAGGAATGGTTTTAATCGATTCTAATAATCTAAAGCACAGCCTTTCTGTTTGCCTGTATTTTCAGGCGAGAATACACGTCCTCTTTCACGCCACTACTATTTATCCTGGATTTCAGACCACAGTATATGTCGGAAATGTTAGACAAACAGCTGTTGTGATCGCAATTATGGGCAAAAAATGTATTTCTACTAACGATAGCGCGTCTGTAATGTTTAGGTTCTTAAAACAACCCGAATATATTAATCCCGGGTGTCGTCTACTATTCAGAGAAGGGCCCTCTAAGGGTATTGGTCGTGTCCAACAGGTCTTTCCTCTAAAGTCAGACAATAACAACAATTTTTAAATCAATTATTAATGAAAAAATATTTTAATTTATTTTTGTTTAAAAACTTTTCACTTCTTTTATCCGTTTTATCGTTTTATTGATTGTTTTAATAGATTTTACGCAAATTTTTCGCTTTTAATTCAATTATTTGGTCTCTAATGTCCAATAATTCATATTTTTATTAAAATTATTAAATTTCTTTTTTTATGACAAAATCTCATTAAAAATGAGGCGATTATTAAATGATTCTCACATTTGTTCGGAAGTATTCATAAACCAATCAATAAATAAATATCCATTTATTGTACATCTGTTGTACATAAGAGTTGTATATAAGTTATAATATTTTATATCTAAAGATAAGCTTAACTATAATCAGTCATATAATTCACTGATCGCTCTTCAGAGCCTCTGAATAAGAGGAACGAATCAATTGATTATCGAATTGTTCTTCTCTACAATTCTTACGAATAATATCTTTATTAATGATTGGCTCTACTCAACATCCCGTCCCACTCGCGATAAAATGTTGAATATTGTTTTTATGATATTATTTTTGGACTGTTTTCTGCTTTTATTTAATGTTAAGAATTTAAATAAAATTGTTTTCAAATACTGTTTTTGATTCATTAAAAAAAAATATTTTAATTACAAACAAAAAGTTATTTCTATTAATTTTAACTTTTTATTATCATATTTTGATTGTAAAGGATCCGTTTTTTTAGAAACTCATCAGAGGACAGAATCTTTGTATGAATTGTTTCTCTCGTTACCACCATATGTTACATAATATGTACTTCGATACTACAATTGGTTTACAATAGGATAGAAAATTGTAAACATACTATTAGTTTAAAGTTTAAACGTCTTCAATTGAAAAATAAAAAATTATTGTATGGGGAAAGATGGTGGACCTCAAAAATAGCAAAACCCCCCTATTTCACCCTCCTAAAATCGAAAACCTTGGGAAGGCCTGGTTTTGATCAATACTTTTGTGTTAAGAACCAAATATTTTGCTAATCATATTACGAATGACTTATTTGACGCATTTCCGTTTGTCATTAACTTAGTTTATTAGTCATTTCACACATCTCATTAAATTAGAGAACCCAGAATATTTTAGAATATTTCTTTACATTAGTTACATTACAGGTCATTTGATAAACTAGTATTTCATCAGATAAGACCACACATTAAAAAAAGATTGAAATGTAAACAAAAATTTTGACAAATGTCTGGGATTTTTAATCGAGATTTTGAACAGAAGTGGCAATGAAGTGGATGTTTATGTTATTCCTTAAAATCAGTGTCATTTAGTTGTCCTCAACTGATAATCAATAGTGAGATCGTTATAATGGTTTACAAATATGTATCAATACTTTTCTATATTCTCTGAAAACAGTTTTGAAAAACTTTTAAAAATCAGATCAATTGACTAAACAGTTGTGATTAGACTTCAAAACTGTGATATGATTTGAAAAGAAAAATAAGCTGTCATACAATATCATATTTATTGATTGAAACATTAATCTCAATTCAAAGTATTTCAATGGATGTAAAAAATTAAAGTTATTTGAGTTATTCGATTGAATTTGTATTTTTCAGTATATATTTCACACTCTGTGGGCATAAAAGTGACAAAATTGGTAATAAGTTTAACGATTGCATAATATTCATGTTTTAAACGGGTTTTAGTGTTTCTGACACAAGACATGCGCTTATAATGATTAGGCGTTGAGACCATCAGAGGCACAGACATCGCTCCGCTGCCAAAACTTTTAGTTGTATAATAACGACAGAATCCATAGAATCCATAGAAGTCATGCTCAGTTCCAATACTAAACACTCGAACCATTGAACTTATTCTCTATTATAGTGATGTGGTTTGAGCTCACATGGGATCCTATTTGTTCCACTTTTCACTGATTCGCTTTAAATTCTTTTCAGATTCATTCAAATTCTTGAGCGAAAACTTTTAATATTTTTGGCGGTAATTCATATTTTGTTTTTTATTTTTTCATCTTTTTATTGACTATTTTTCTCTAAAATAATTCAGTACTTCAAAGAGTACTTCAAAATATTTCAAAAATATCTTAAAAGAGCATAAAAATGGCCGAAACTACAGAATATAGTGAAGTCCCGCAAAATAAGGATGAAAGAGACCGACCAAAAAGTCCTCAGACCCTCAAGAGTGAAGACAATGACGTTGTCTGTCTGAAACCCAAAATGTCTTTACTAAATGGAATAACTGTAATCGTGGGCAGTATAATAGGTTCCGGAATATTTGTTTCGCCCAAAGGAGTACTCGAAAATACCGGAAGCGTTGGTCTCTCGCTATCAGTTTGGATAATAAGTGGCATTTTCTCAATGATTGGAGCCGTAAGTTATATAATATCTTCGGATTTGAGTTAAATTCAATTAAAATGTATTTGTTTTGTTCAGTACTGTTACGCAGAATTGGGATGTATGATCACTAAGACTGGCGCTGATTATGCATATATTATGGAATCTTTTGGTCCTTTTCTCGCATTTATAAGACTTTGGATTGAATGTAAAAAATCTATTCTTAATTTCAATTAAATAATTAATTATATTCTTTGATAGGTATGATTGTTCGGCCCTGTTCTCAAGCAATAGTGGCACTAACCTTCTCCTTCTACGCATTGCGACCAATATTTCCAGACTGCGACCCACCGGATGATGCCGTACGATATTTGGCCTGCATTTGCATCGGTCAGTCATTTTATTTTTTGAATATTTAAAACTAATTTGTAAGCTGTTCTTATCATCACCTGTTGGTCCCCTCTAAACACCTGTTATTCGTTGAAAATATCAAATTTTTTGAATGCTTTCCACAAAAAAGAGTTTTAATTAAATTTGCGTTAACTCAAAGAGTGATAGAAAATTGATTTAAAATGAGTGGGAGATGGGAGGGGGGGGTTATCACTTTCCATAGCGGGGTTTAAAATTTCCGAAAAGAAACACTTACTTAATTTATACAGATTTGTAATGTGTTGTTAATAATGTGTTGGCCATAAAAATTTATAAATAATATTGGATATTTATATTTAATGAACAAATAATTTTTAATATTTTATTATTATTTTATTTATTTATTTATTTAATTGATTCCGAAAATAATTTAACTAATAATTGACTTATTGTCAGATATTTAGTATGAATATTTCATTAGACATAATTGCGGTCAAAATTTTATAAATATAATTAAAATCGTATTTCGAAGAGTTTTTCATTAATTTATATCAAATCTCTTAAGAAAACATATTTTTCACTTAAAACCACTTAAAAGATGAAACAATTTTTGAAATATTATTCAGAATATTCTCTTTTATAGTCTTATATTTCTCAGAAGCGGCATATTTTCGCGGGCTTTCATTGCATTGATTCTGTTCTCTAATTGTAAGCTAATGATAGTGAATCGTTACTCCATTTATTGCTAAAGTATAGTACATATATGATGCAATACTATGCTGTGTTTTAGTAACAGAAATTGAGTTAGCTTGATGCAATTCAGTAATAAGTTTCCTTATCAACTCAAATATTGTGGGTTTTATACTAAAAATATATTATGGCATAAGCTATAAACATTCACTCATTTTTGGTCATATTTTGGTAAAGTAATTGCTAAAAGTCTGATTTATTTCAAATGTTCTAGATTTTAGAATCTAGGACCTAAGGATTATCATTAATAAATTCAATATAATTATGTTCTCTATTTTATCAAAAATATTTGATTATAAAATTGTGGATCAAATTTAGAGAATGAGCTTAATTTCCTGCCAAAAGAAATTGAGGACTGAAAGTGAGAAAGTAATTGAATGACACAAAGGATCAGTTAATGCAATGACTTTCCATGAAATATGATATTCAGTTCTGTCTGTAATGGTTTGAGTATATCTTTTCTCTGTTTTAACAGCAAATAAAAGGCAACACTCGTTATGCAATCGTATCTATAGTTTCTATTTTGAATTTTTTTGAAACTCAAAACAATTTTTACTGAATGTAGAGGTTATAGAGGTTTGCACTCAAAATAATTATTATTACAATTGTATATTCAAAATCCATTTCCGACGGATCTCTGTTTATGGCAAACCAATAGAAAAGTACTCTTATATTCTTTTTTTCTTGTTTAACCATAAAAAGAAATCATTTATATTCTTGTCATATATCAGAAGAATTTGGAGCCATTGAGCAGAAAAAATGAGTTTTGTTAAGTTGAGTTCACATCAAATAAATTCATAGAAAGTAAAATTATTTGACTTTTTTGTTACATTTGGATGAATATCAATATTATATGAATATTATTTAACGCTTCATATAAATGAGTCGTAAAAGTAAGAGTAAATGTAAATGATTTGTTTGAAACACTTGATAACCGGTCTTTCATGAGTTGAATATTCCCTGATTTTGAGCTCTAGTATACAGAAGTAAAAGTCTGTTTCAACTAATTTTTTGTTGGAATCGACACATGAATGTACTGTTGAGAGCACCGTTCGGTCGCCAGTATTATATTCATCCAAACAATATTCAAAGATTTATTATTACTGTAATAGAATAGTTGATAAATTATATTAATTAACAAGAATATGATCTGCAAAAATTTTATTTAATATAAACAAAAATTGATCTCTTGTATAAACGATCTTGTTTAATTTTCATATTCTCATATATGGTGACTCCGGTGACTCTGGAATATATAAAACTTTAGATAATCTTTTGGTGTTTTGTGTATTACTCGATGTCCTGATGTCTGTATTTCATCTAAATATTGTCTTAAACTAAAAACTGATAACTTATGAGAAGGGAATCGATTGCGACTTCACTTCACTTCTAATAATTTGCTCAAAATATAAAAACATTTTCTCATTTTTGTGTAAAATTATAGTTTGTTTGCAAATAATTGTTAATTAATTGATTCAATTATTTGCAAATCGTTAAGTCATGTACTATTGAAAGTACATTCTGAAGACATGTTATTTGTATTGTGAGTTCATTGAGCTGTTCCTCACTTAAGTGTTTGATTCAAACAAAATACAAAATACAATAACTTTTATTCAATAATCGGAAAAAAGTAATCAGTTTTTGAATTAATTGAAAAATGTCTGATTCCGGCAAAAAGATTGAAGAAACTGAACTGAGAGGTGATCTCAGGAAAAAAGATGACGATGTGATTTGTTTGAAAGCAAAGATGACATTGGTCAATGGAATTAATGTGATCGTTGGCTGTATGATTGGATCAGGAATTTTCATATCACCAAAAGGAGTGCTAAATCATACGGGAAGTGTAGGCCTCTCTATAGTTGTATGGGTATTGAGTGGTCTGTTCTCATTGATTGGTTCGTATTGTTATGCAGAGTTGGGAACAACTATTCCCAAAAGTGGTGCTGATTATGCATATATTATGGAATGTTTCGGACCTTTCGTTGCTTTCCTTAGGCTTTGGATCGAATGTATGACACAATTGATTGAATGAATTTCAATGAATAGCAAATCACATCTGATTTTATTTGGTCTTAGGTATGATTGTGAGGCCGTGCAATACAGCAATTATAGCACTGGCCTTTTCTTTTTATGTTTTGCGTCCATTCTATCCCGACTGTGACCCTCCCGGAGATGCGACCCGAATGCTAGCAATTGTTTGCATATGTAAGTCCTTCCCCCGTCTCTCAGTCTCTCATATGGTTTCAACACTTATTCGAGTTTTTATTTCTGAAAATCGAGAAAAACTAATAAAATATAATCATTTAATTGATATGAAGCCATAATTTTGCCATAACTTTGAGTCAACTGGCAATTGAGGCTATAATTTATTATTTAAGTAATTCATTAAATTTAGAAATTCTAAGAACTTATTGATATTTGTGCCGATAATTCATTTTATAAGTTTCCAAGGATTTCAACAAAATTACTCTAAATTTCAGCCATAATTCTTTGCCATTAAGTTAGAGCACAAGTATTTCATTAATTTAGTCTAAATTGTAGTGAATTTGCTTTGCTTTGAGGTTTTCCGAATATTTTATTTCTCAACCCAACCGCCCAAATATGCGACTAATCTTAAAATCTTTGTCATCTCTTATAAATAAATTGACTGAAAAGGAAGTCAAAGAATAATTGGCGGTTTTGTACAACTTATGGCACAACTCATTAACTATTTTCTATTTTAATAAATTATTGACAATAATTATAGGCCTTTGAAATCATTTATATTAATCATTCCCCTAACGAAGGATTCATATTTTGGTTCAAATATTAAACGGAAACCCATTTTAAGGTCTGATCAGGAGACGAATACTTTATATTGAAAATAATTTTATTAAATTCATTACACAAATAAAGAAGTTTAATAATTGATCCCATTGTGGATCACAATAATATAACTTATACGGGAATAACCGACACTATTATTAATCCTAGTCTTATGTATAATAATAATTCGATTTTAAAAGGTTTTAACTTAAAAGTCATTATATGAATGGCCAAAAAATATGCGAAAAAATGACTCTTTTTATAAATTATGCGCAAAAATAATGGGTTTAAGTTTGAATTAAATGGAAATTGTGAACATCCTATGGCTAGTTTATCAGTTTATAAGTGTCTGGTTTTTATAGCGTTGAAGATATATTAAGAGTGGGAACAGCTTTGAATAATGTTTAGGAATAAATTTAAAAATGTAATTACAATTACAATCATTTGATTCGTGAGAATAATTTTAGAGTAATGTTTTGATTAATAATATTTTAGGTCTCTTAACATTTGTCAACTGTTGGGACGTCAAGTGGTCGACAAGAGTTCAAGATTTCTTCACTTATGGCAAACTGTTGGCTTTGGTTACAATTATCATAACCGGAATCGTTCAGCTCTCCAAAGGTAGTGAACTTGTTGTGGTTGTTGTGTTACACCTTTTTGTCATTTCTTTAAAATCTTTTGCTATAATTGTAAATGTATTCAAAGTATTCATTCCTTTTTAATACAAATCAAGTGAATGTCACCCACACTCTCAAAAAGCAGTTTTCATGTGATGTCAATTTATTTTCCCATTGATTTCCTGTAGTGATTGACCCGAACCACTTTATTCATAAATTCATGCTTTAATTTATGATTTAGTTTAGCCTTTGAATAGTTAAAGAGGAAATACAAACATATCCTATCAACTGTTTTCATCATTCAATGATAAATCCATAGATTCTATGACAGAGAACAGCACTAATACTCATTAATCTTAAGTTTGACAACAGATGAGAATCATTGATCTTTATATCCCAATCTAATTATTTCGGTGTCTTTCCTTCTCATGTCTCTAATCTTGAGACCTGAGTTACTGTCCGTTTAGTCTCATAACAATTCTAGTCTTCAAAATTTCCTATTTTTTCGAATTTAATATTATTTTGAGATAAAATCAAAATTAATGCATAACTAATGCTATAGACTCTAAGAGCTATGTTTCTCCTTTATTATTGAATATTAAATTTTATATAAAGTATATCTGAGATGACATCAATTTATTAATTCAATAGTAGAGATCAAAATTGAAGAAAAGAGAAAATAACTTTTAAGTTATGTTAACTAAAATAACTTAAATCAATGTTAAATAAAAACAAAATTATTTTTATTAAAAGAATTGAAAATTTTATGCAAATCTTATAACTTATAAAATATATAAATTGTTTCTTAATCTTAATCATTTAATAGTATTTTAATTTTAATTAATATTAATAATAATATTATCATACTATAGGACACACCGAACATTTCACATTTAAGCAAGATCCATTAGTAGAGAAAGTCGACATCACTACAATTGCTCTATCATTTTACTCTGGATTATTTGCATACAATGGATGGTATGTTTTTTATCAAAATTATATCTTAATTTAAAGAACAATGATTTCGATCATTTCTTTTCAAATTAGTTTTCAAGTATTAATTATTTTTTTATTAGTTTTGTGAGACTATCTATCTTTAGAAAGTGTAGCCAAAGTGTAGTCATATTTTCAAAGTTCTTAAATCTTAAAAACGTTAAGATTCTTAACCAGGGATGCCCAAGGTCCGCGACTCTAGGGGGGGTAATAGGGGGGGTATTTTTTGGCGAAAAAATTTCAAAATTCTAGGGGGGGTAATAGGGAGGGTATTTTTCGGAAAAATGGCGGCCGGAAACACCGAAAAAGCGGCCATTTTGTCCT